>QYTT01085342.1:54187-69758 GCA_006980735.1 Dasypogon diadema | reverse complement strand
CCCTCGCATAGAGGAATGAGGACGGAGAAGATTTCTGTCATATTATAATTCTTATTGCGAGGGAGTATTCAAGTGGGAGAGACTTCGAAATTATAAAGCCGAACGGCGTCATATATGCCACAGAATCCCTAAAATCCCACAAGTGACCAGGAAGAGGCAAGATACTCGTATATCTTGCTTTTCTGCAACAGGGATTCGGAATTCTTCTGCCTAGCTATCCTCTACGCTGTATCTCATCTGCCTGGAGAAAAGTCAGTGTCACCTTCGTACCGAAAACAGACCGATGCAGTGAGAGGAATAGGATGAAGTCATATTGTTCAAAAACTCCAATATCATTGGGCTCTATTTCCTCGGAGACAACGGAATATTCCATATTTCGTTAAAGTTTTAGTGTTGGATTTTTTGAACACATTATTTTTGGGATTCTAATAAATTCCATTACTTTGTCGAAATTTTTACAGCAAGAATAACTTTTAGAAGGGAGGGGAAATCCAATTTGCGGAAAAAGTATCGGACTCCACAAATCGAACCATCGATTAAAATCCCTTCCTCGGTTCTGCATTGACTCCAGCCCGAAACCGTTTTTCATATTACTTCAAGCAGGGCCTCTCGATTTAGCTGCACTCTAAAAACTGCATGTAAAGTTACATACATATAATTAAGTATCAAATTTGTGCCAATTTCTATGCAAAAAATTTGCTTAAATGTAAAAATACGAATATGTTTCTCATTATTTCAATTTGAGTCATGAAAACTTATTTTTACACTATAATATGTGCCTTTAGTGTAATTTTAAAATAAACGTGTAAAATTACACATATTTGGTGTAATTTCCAATGTCTTTGAGGAAAAGGCACAGAAATTCAAGCACAATGTAAATTTCTTCCAATGTAGGGGGAAATATGATTGTGGTACGATCTCGTTCACTTCGTAAAAAGTCTTTGATAAAGCCAGTCGATTGTGTTGTGTGGTGCATTTTATAATTGTGATTAGTGGTGTTGTTTAGAGCTGTTGTCCAGCTGATAAAAGAAATTATTTGTTATTACTATTTACTTAATGTTATGTTTCCAAAGGAAATCTCACAATCCCTTGAATTTTTTGTTAGATACTTTTGGAAATACTACCTACCCTGCAAATGTAAGAGGGAAGAAAAAGCATACTAATAACTTAAGCAGGATTAATAATTTAATGATAAAATTAAGGGATCTAAAAAATAAAATATTATACATATGTACATTTGAATTTATTATAAAGCTCAAATTTGAGGTCTATGTATTTTATGTATTTTCTTTAGTTTGAATATTATTACTTTTGTAACAGTAAGTTGTAGGTTGAATTAAAGAATGATTTTCTTTAGGAATTGTTATGCATTTTTATTTCAAACATCGACTTGCTGGTAATATTTATTTCTGTCGCATAATGATATGAATTTGATACGATACGAATTTGATGCAGCAAAAATTGTGACGCATTTTACGGATGAAAAAATTATAGTATTACATTATAACTGCATCATTTGCAAAACAAAAAAGTGTGCTCGTCAGTGATTCTAAAAATATGAATTACCCTAATTTTATAAAAAGTGGAATTGTACCACTATTGAAATAAAGCCTTCAATTTTGATCTAATTGAAAATCATAATGGAATATAGGGCTGTAGGTTATCTACGTTAAAAATACCACAAGCGGACTGTAGAAGTAGACAAGCAGAACTTCTTGGGATTACACTAATAAAGATTTCATAACGTCGGCAGAGAGTTTGCATGTAGCTAAGTTTTGTGGTAAGCAGAAAAATCACTCCTAAAGTGCATTTTCTCAAATCATAAAATGAGTAATTTGCGTTAGACGTCTCGTAAATTTGAATAGGTAAATAATATAGTCAAATAATATAAAGAGCTTATCTCAAACTTCTTTTAAACTATTATAGATACTAAACATGCACAACAATATAATTGCATTTATTGTCTACAAAACGTGTAAAAATTTGTATTTTCTCCGCAAAGAGTGCTTACAATTTTATGTGAAACCTGACAGCATAGATGTGATTGCAAGCGAAAGGTAAGCCGATGCAGTTAAGCGGGTACATCTAACTATTTATTTTTACCTCTAAAAAATTTTTCGTGTCCAAAGGCATAATACTTTAAATGGAATAACTTACTCTGTCTATGAGGCCATCCGGTCGAACAACATCTTCTTGACCTGACCCAAAGTTAAACGTTCCACCATGTATCCATACAAATACTGGAGCATCCGAGGATTCAAGGTCGGTGTGTATATCCAGGTACAAACAATCTTCCTTCCCAATAAAATCCATTTGGTTATAGTCGTATTGATAACACTTTTCACTTTCTGAAGAAAAGTCCTTCAGACCGCTCCAGTCAATGTCGCTTAAGGTAGCTGTCTATAAAAGGCTTTATGTATGAAAGAATTCATCTTTTTTAGTTTTTATTAAATTGCACTATAACAGAGTGAAAACATTACCTCAAAGCGTTTGGGTTGTATTGCGTAAGGAATACCGTAGAAAGAACAATAATATTTCCCGGACCATGTTTTTCGAATTTTCCCCTTAAGCACACTATCTCCAATTTTTACGGTGCACAATGAATTTGATTCAAATGATAAAAATAGACTAACTACAGTGAGCACAACTACTGTAACTATTGTAGAGATCGACATCAGAATTTTCAAAAACCGAAATTGTAGTACTCAACCGAATGTCTCAAGTGTGACTGACTTGTAAATCTCTCGCTGTTTAAAGTGCAAAAGTCTGTGAAATGAATACAAAACAATCGCGGACCTTTCTGAATGAAATTGATAATAATGTTTTGATTTGGAGTAATAAATATACGAGTATCATCTCATATCAGTATTAATTATCGTTGAGTGGTCCTGAATGAAATTATCAAAGCCGTAAAAATGTTCAAATTTAAAACAGAGATTTTATAGAGGAGCTCTGATATTATTAGTGACGTCTTCATCACTATCAGAACATTTAATTAATAACCGGAAAGATTTTCAATAAACTTTTATTGTGAGTATATCCCATGTAATTATCAAGCAAGTCCATAATACACAAAGGCCGAAATATTTGATGAGAGTTGAGTTGTTGTTTAAAATTAGAAATGGGTCCATAATGCAATTCGATTAAATAAATATAAATATAAAGGAAATTTTACGAAAAATAATGTAATATTCGTTATACAATGGTCACGGTGGGCAAAAAGAGAAGGGATATAACATAATGTAGCATTAGTAAAATGAACCGATTTTCGGTCATCAATGTAACAAATGTCAAATAATTTTGTTTGAAGTAAATGCGCGAAAAGAGAAAGTTATGTTAATGGGTGTTGTTTGTTTCAGCTAATTTTCTGTTTTTTCAGTTGTTACGTTACATTACTAAAACTCGATGCATCCTCAGCTGTCGTTATGTTACTTTAAAACTAGCTGTAGACCATCATTGAGTTATGCTACATAAACGGCATAACATTGCTTCCAACTGAACGCTCTTTTATGTTATGCGGCCCATACAGGTTACGATCTGCAGTACAACTTGGTTTGACATCCTGTTGTTTTACTACACACGCTCAAGCAATTGATACAATGCGTTGTTCAACTTCACCATACACGATACAATCTGCAGTACAACCTTAAGGCCCGCCCTCAAAAGTTAAAACAATTTGATTTTCATCCAGCCGTTGGACGAACTTGAAAACCAGTTGGACAGCAGCCCTACACACGATACGATTACATGTTCAACTCGACCAAGTTGTACTGCAGATCGTAACGCGTATGGGCCCCGCATTACAAATGTCAAACTAAATTTGCATAAAGTCCTAACTGAACGCGACTGTCATCTTCTGTTTTCACCGTCGACTATGACTGTACTTGTTCAAACAGAATGTACACCGATACTTTTCCTTTCCTCCAAGACTGTTCAGCTTGTGCTTCACTATAAAGAAAAATTGTTAGCCACAATTTTTTTTTGTATTACATTTTACTTTTAGACTATATTTTTTATATAGTGCAATGAAAAGCTTGCAATCCTTTTCGACTCAAGTAGCTTTATTAGAAATGTTTACATCTCGAACTGTCAGGAGGATTGGCCATAAAATATATTGCAACCCACTTATCGAAAGTATTTGTCGACTATAATGTGAACGAATCGTTTTGAATTGCCTGTACTACATCGTAACCTTCAGTGCGATTTGCTTCAGTAATATTTCCAGTGCAATCTGTAAAAAGTTTGAAATTTGTTGTACATACTTAATCTTTAGTGTATTGATAAAGTAATTTTACCTCTTTTAATGAAATAATATGCGCGTGCATTTCCATGTGATATACAGTGGCTCAAACGAATAATCGGGCAAGGTTAACACTTAAGTAAAACACAAGATATGTGGAGAATGAATAACACGATTTTGTTGATATATAGCTCATTTTTCTTCTTTTCTCCTATATTTTGAAAATAATTTTAAGAATTATACATTCTCAAAATCATATGAAAAAAATCAAAGAAAATAACAAATAAAATTCATTTTTCAAGTCAAACAAATAATCGGACAAAATATAAAAATGAACAATTTGTGGAAATGACTCTATTACAGCTTTAATTCGTTTTGGTTCGATATTATCCCATTCATTCTGTAATGCTTCTTTTAACTGACTTAAATTATTAAATGTTCTGTTGTACAGCCTCTTTGCAAGTCCCCCCCAAAATGCACCAAAAATGCTGGTGTTTGCAGGAGTTTGGAGCAATTATGTATAAGCCAAAGCTTTCCTACCCCGAACTATACTTCGGATCGTTATCTTGATAAAAAGTAAAGTGCTGCAAAATGCCTAATTTTTCTGCACTTTGTTTAAAATTTGCTTTGAGAATGTTAAAATAACTAACTATAAAAAATAAAATGCAAATTGCTCTTGGCATGTATACCCAAATCATTACAGACACCCCTCCATGTTTTACAGCAGCCCGGGTATTTGTTTTTATCGAATTCGGTGTTGGGCTTTAGCCACACGTAGGACCTCCCATCCGATCCATGTAAGTTAAACTTACTCTCATTGGTAAATAAAACCTATTAATTATAAACCTTAATACAATTAACTAGATAATCCCTTTACGGGTTCCCAAAATTCGTCATCCTTCATCAAACATTCCATGGGAAATTTTAGTCGAAGTTTTTTGTTCATTGGGCTTATAACTGGCTTCTTCCTAGAAATTCTCCCATGGTAACCGTGTTTTCTTAAAACGTTTCGCACAGTTTCAACACAGACATCCTTTTCTATGTAATCTTACATAAAATTCTTCAATTCTTTGGCCGATTTCAAAGGGATTTCTTGCACTTCTTTTATAAGTCGATCATTTAATGTTCTTCCCTGGCCTTGATGTTTTTATTTTTTATTCTATTTTCATTGCGATATCTTTTAACTATATCATGAACAGTTGAATGACTTCTTCCAACCATGTCTCCCATTTCCCGTTGTCGTTCTTCATAAAGTTTTATCACTAACTGTCGAAATTCAAAAGTTCGTTGTTTTTCAATTCGAATTACAACTCGTTGCCTCACAACCGAACATCAATTGAATGCAAACACGGAATACTTAAAACGACGGATCTGAATTCACAAGAATTTCTAGGAAAATCCATTTCTTTTGCAAGTATTGCTCATTTGTTTAATTTGTCCGATTATTTGTTTGACTTGAAAAATGAATTTTCTTCTTTGATTTTTTTCATATGATTTTGAAAATGTATAATTCTTAAAATTATTTTCAAAATATAGGAGAAAAGAAGGAAAATGAGGTATATATCAACAAAATCGTGTTATTCATTCTCCACATATCTTGTGTTTTGCTAAAGTGTTAACCTTGTCCGATTATTCGTTTGAGCCACTGTATGCGTAAAGCACAATGTGAGTGACGCTGTTGCTGTCAACCAATTTGCGTTCATGGCAAAGTGAACAATATTTTTAAATAAAAGTGATTTTGAAATGTTTTTTGAAGTGTGCCTTTAAAAGTGTGTGGTATTTATTGAAGCTTGTGATTGTTTTAATTTGATTTTGACACCTGTCGGTACTTCTAGCAAAAAAACACAGCTTATAAAGAACTGGTTTCCACATTCCACTATGATAGACGACTATAAAGTCAGTGGTTGTAGGATGTCTTTCAAAGTGCACATGCTACATAGTACGAGCCCTGAACCACAATAGTTGGCCTAATGAGTTTATCTAAAGCACTTCTAAAATTTTTTTTATTTATTGATGCGAAATAAATTGTTGTATTACTAAAATTTGTTTATCATTATAAAAACTTGAGTAATTACCTTTCGAAAAAATTAATTTAAATTAAAAATTATTTCAGGCTGAAGAAAAAATGTACACTGTTAATAAAACTCCATCAGGTTCAAAATAGTTGGGCTACCCTGAAATGGGTTCATTATAGTTGGCCTAGGAGAAATTACCAAGAATTAACGGTACTTTGAATGTTTACTGCTTGAGCTTTCAAGTTTGGCTATGAAGTGCGAAACATTTTACAGATGGTTTTTATGAATAGTTTGCGGTCATGTCAAGATGGAGGCCAGGTAAGGTTCACAAATAATAAGAAGTCCTGAAGAGACTTTCCACCGAGATTGCTTAAAGCGAAAAATTAAATTTCCCGACAACATTATGTTATGGGGTTGTATGTCCTCGCAAAGAGTAGGGAGTTTTTGCTTTGTTGATGGTATAGTAACGGGGCAAAGTACTTCAATGACCATTTGTTACCATCAATCCCTCAGCTTCAGACTAGGGTGGGTGGGTTTATTTTCCAATAGGATGTTGCGGCATGCCATACGACTAGGAAGGTGAAGAAATGGTTGGAAAAAAAAGCATTTCGGTTTTGCCCTGGCCATCTTCCAGTCCAGACTTGTTACCCATTGAAACAGTATGGCATAAAATGAAGCAAACATTAAGGTTAAATCCAGGTACGACTAAAGATGCACTAAAAAGCCGATTAAAAGAAATCTGGGAATCATTTATCTCACAGCACTGCCAAAGTCTAGTCTTGGCACCATGCCCAAACTTTTAAAAGCTGCTTCGGAGAAGAAAAGAGATGTTACCTAAAATCAGCTCTCGTTAAAAAATTATTTAAATACAACAAATTCTTAGTAATTTCTTCTAGGCCAACTATAATGATTCGATATCTGGGCATGCCAACTATTTTGAACCAGATGGAGTTTCATTGCAAGCGCATATTTTTTTTTCTCATCCTGAAATGAATTTTTATTTACTAATTTTTTTGGAGAGATATTTGTTCATTTTTTATGTTGATAAATAAATTTTGTTAGTAAAACCACTTTTACTTTTTATCAATAAATAACAAATTTTAGAAGTGCCTTGGAAAAATCAACTAGGCCAACTATTATGGCTCAGGGGCAGGGCTTGTAATTTAAACAATTTTAAGGGCAACCTGGGAGCATACTAAGAAGAACAAGAGGTTTAATTGGAGTAAGCCCATACAAACATAAGAGAAAATGTAAAAGTACTCATTTTTAATTGCTTTTATTTTTAAATATAAATTTGATTGGAGCACCTCAAAACGGTGTTTGTTTTAATTCTTTTGCAACAAAAAACTGATATTTCCATGCAATTCACAGCTACAAAAGGAAATCTTTTTGAATGAAATATTTTTTTTTGTTACCACAGGAACCAGGAACAAGTACTTATAGAACCCAGGTACAAAAATCGTGTTGACCGGCATAATTATTTCAAAATAACGAAAAATGTCTAAACAATATTTCACTTCATTTTCACAACCCGGGGCATATGAAACAGGAATCATGGAGTTTAATAAATTTCTAACTTTTTCCGTTCGTGCCTCGTGATATAAATTAATATTGTATTATTGTATACATAAAATACAAAATAATAAGTAAAACTATAAAAATTTGTAAAATCATGTAGATTATATGCCATATGACATTAATTCATAAAATTAGGACGATGTACATCCCAAAATAGATTTATTTATACATTAGTGGATGATAAAAATCTATTACAGTGTTCAATGGCTGTCATACAGGGCGAAATGTAGATAACCATCTCCTCAGGTGTGTGGAACAAGAAGGTCTATCAGACGTCTATAAGGACACGTGCATTTAACTGAGAGATGCTGAAAACACGTGTATGAGCTCAAAGTGTTTAGTCACGTCTGGAATGTCTGCATTGTCTGTATCGCGTGTATCCTCCAAACGGATGTTTGGCATGTGTTCAAATATATAAAAGTGTAAAATTTTACCATGAGCATTTATAGAACTGTACATAACGGACACGTTCTGAATTTCATTAGGTAGGTATGTAAAAAATTGGTAATGTACTTCGTAATCAAATATAGATCCATTCAAAGAGTTTACTGGACAAGTTTTAGGAGTTTTAATGTAAAATACCAAAACAAAAGATCCCTGATTGGTTTTCATTAAAATATTTTAGTTCCTAAAATAATAACAGTATAATGTAGGCATATTATTGGCACTGACCCTACAAATGCAAATCTTAAAAATCTTCTCCATTTTGAAAACTACTGGTAAAAAGTATTGATTAAAAAATTACTGTGAAGTGAAAATTTAAACGGTATTTCTATAAAAAGATGATCAAGGAGCAATGAAAATACGCCGGCAGTTCCGACGTGGACGAGGAAGAGCGAAAGCTGAGTAAAGATTTGCAAACTTAAAATCTATCACTTTAGGGAGTCATCAATTGTGATGCTTCGTTGCTTTGAGGGCGAAAAGTTCCCCGTTTGCAGGAGCGCTGGATTTACGCAGGTGAAATCAAGGGTCTGCCGGGGAGCATGGGAACGGAAGCAGTTATGCTGCAGTACCTGTGCACGCCGGACCTCAGCGTGGATAAGTGCAGGAAATGGCGTTTTCGTGACTGATTCTGGGTACATACGTTGTGATTCTCCAGATCCACCGCCCACATAGAAGCTGGAAGAACTTATTGTGTACTGCGGAGAGAGGGAGAATATGGGACTGATCATTGGGTGCCCTGCTAACCCGCAAAATACAGTGTGAGGTAACGCGGTGCACAGATGACAATTCCCGAGGAGAAGCGTTACTCGAATTTATGATTGGAAGAAACCTGCATATTGTAAACACGGGAACGGAGCCAACTTTTCACGATGCCAAAGGCAAGGAGGTAATTGACGTGACTCTATGCAATAGCGAGATGGTGGAAATACTAGCATTCAACCATTCAATTTGTGTTGGAAAATGGATCAGGGAGAAGAGTAGAGAGGATTTCTCGGAACACGGATGTAGCGAATTACACAGAGGTGTTGGAGAGGATCCTGAAGGAAAAGGTGAGAAAAACATCAGCACATAAAAAGTGCTGGTAGGATTGGGAATTTGAGGTCCTGAATAAAGGGGTTGTTTATGATTTATTTCCCGCTTTACTACAGTGGGGCAAAAGGATCATTGCGCCATGGAAATCAACGAATTAACGAAATCTGCGCTTCGCTAAGATGTGAGGTTAGCCCGGTGGTGGTAAGATGGATGGACAGCATGTTTAGAAACAGAGATCAGACCGGTTACGCAAATGCTAAGGGCAGGACCACGGAAAAATATCCGCCAGGAAGGAGTGTTATCTATCTCCTTTTCTGTGGAATATCACAGTTGATTCCTTAGCCCCTACACTTGAAGAGACGAGCATTCTCGCCATTCGCTTTGCGAACGACGTGGCGTTGGTGGCGAGGGCAAGTTCATGACCACTACTGCTTGCATCATGAGAAATGCTCTTCGACTGGTGGAAGGGTGGTGTGAGGAATAATGTCTCACTATCAATGCGAACAAGACAGAAACGATAATCTTCACCTAGAGGACAGGGATTAGGGATGAGATTAACGTTGCCAGGGAGGCCAAATACCTGGGTGCATGCTTGAATTCGAGGTTGATATGGAAGCATCATGTTGAAAAAAAAATTCAGAAAAGCGAAGATGGTGCTGCATCTATGTAGAAGAGTGTGTAGATTAAGATGGGGTATCTCGCCAGGATCAACACACTGGTTATATACAATGGCAGTTAGACTTGTCCTGAAATTTGCTGCGGTAGTCTAGGGGCCTAATGCATGCCAGGACTCTGTTAAGCGGATGACGCCTTTCGTTTCACACTCATGCTCCGCTGGAAACCATCTTGGGGCTGCCACTGCTGGATCTCTTTGTGAAAAAAATGGCTTTCGTTTGTACGTTGGATTACTTAAAGGAAAGTCAGGTGCAAGGAGATAAAGTTCTTGTTGCACTGGACAATCAATCAACCCAAGTTTGAAGGGCACGGTGATTAATTGTGTAACAGTGTTTGAGACAATTCTACTGATGAGAATTGCACTTGCGAAGCCAATGCACAATGAAAAAATTGTGAATTTACTTACAACATTTTCCAAGTCAAGACAATTCAAAATCCTCTTTTCTTCCGCCTAGGCTCTCCTGTGTTCATCATAAGATTGTTCCGTAAGCATAGCCAATACTTTGAAAAAGTAGTCGGATGCATGAATCGAACGGGGATGAATTTATGGTGAAGGATCTAAATGAGAAATGGGTCATAAAAGAACACCAAAATCGGTGGGAAAATATGATAACCTACCGACAGACTAAGAAAGCAATTAGGCTGTTGTGTGGAACGACCAGAACAAAAGTTCTAAGCATATAGCAAGGAAACCTCAGATGGTTAGTTACGTTTCCTAGTCTAGCATTCAGCAATGTAAAACCTTACTGTGTGTCTAGTGGAATTCTTCGAGGATCATGTAGTTATTAGCACACTAGACTAGAATCGTATTTTTGTAGCCTGACCAGGCTAACACAACAGAAGTGTAATGCTAATAACTACCAGAAGTCATACAACTCCTCAGCTTTGGTCAGTATAGGGAAAGAATTTTGTTTCATAATAAAAACGCCAGGCACCACATTGTAAATTTTAACAAGGAGGCCATGAAGGAGATTGGCTAGAAAGTATTGCCTCAAATACCAGATTTTTTTTTAAATTTTTACTTATTTTAATCGTTGGAAAAATTTATGACAGTAAAACGGTTAAGTGGACATGCCAAGGTTTTTTAAAGAAAATAATAAAGTAAAATAAGTAGGTTATAGAGAGTGCTGGTAATTACCTTTTTTTTAGGAAAAATATATATTAATTATATCCAGACTTTGTGATCTCTAGCCTTCCTTCAGCAATCAAGCACCTGTAGTGCAGAGATGTAGAGTAGGGTAGTACCGGGATTGCACGTAACTCAAATTTCGAATCAAATCAATGATATACTCAAAACAAGGGCAAATTCTAATATTGAGTCCACTTAGAAAAGAGACCGCTTAAGATCTTAGTCCGCTCAAATTTGAGTTCGATAAAATTTAAGTCCTATCAAAATTTGAACCCGCTCACTTTTTAATCCTCTCAAGTTTTGAGTGCGCTCAGTTTTGAGTTCGCCCGCTCATACACTCTACGCTCCAACTTGAGTGGCTCAAACCACAAAAGACAAACAAAAAAGATTCTTTTTTGGGGAAAACTTCTATTTACAAAAAGCATGTGCAGCTTGTAGCTTGAAGATTTTGAAGGTGACACCTCATAAATGTTTGAGTTAGTATCAAAATTCGTTTTTGATTTGATATTGTTTTTTATTAATTAAAAGCGGTAAAATATTTTATCTTTTTCACAGTTCTTTGGTATTCCTTATCTAATACAAACCTATCTAGGTCATAACTTAAGATAGTCATATGATCACAAAATATAATACAAAATCACCCTCAGTAAAAGGATAACGCTAACAATTAAAAATATAATAGCAGCAATCTTATAACAGTAAGGTAATACTTGGTTTCACTTTCTTACACACAAATTAAATAAATTAATAGAAAACTCACACTAAAAAGTCAGGAAGAACAGTACCCAAGTGATCCAGTCGTTTAGGAATGGGCTCTAACTTGAGGACGAAGTGATTACAGTCTTGGTCTCAACGAAACTTTGAAAGATTTCTCTGGAACTGCTAGTGATCCAATTTGAACTTTGTAGTTTTCATTTGCTAACGGCATAATTTCATAGTCCTTTACAATGTTAGCCACAACAGCAAAACTGATGAATTGAACTAATTTGTATCCCATACAAGAGCGTCGACCAGCACCAAACGGCAGGAAGAAATCTGGTTTGACGAGTACTCCCGATTTTAAGAATCTCTCCGGTTTGAATTGTTCAGGACTATCCCACAATTTCGGTGACATGCTGAGCTCGTAGTTATTCAGGAAAATCAAGGTGTTGGCATCCACGTCAAATCCTGCAAATAAAGAATAAAAATAAGAATAGATCCAGAAAATGTTTGAATCTTCAAAACATACCATTTACTGTGGTATTCTGGTTGGACACATGAGGCACTATTGGCGAAGCAATGAGCCTTAGGGCTTCCATTATAGCTGCTTGTGTGTACTGCAATTGATTTCTGTGCTCCAAGCTAATCATTTCCTCCTTACTGTTCACTAACACAGCATGGATTTCATCTTGGATTTTCTGTTGAACTTCTGGATGCTGAACGAGGTAGGCAAACACCTTAGTTAAGAAATTCCCAATGGCGGAGTGCCCTCCGATTATATCTTCAAGGGCGAAAAGTGCTGTATCACGATCCAAGCTGGGAAGGCGGGACTCTTTGATATGCATGATGAACGAGTCCACGTAATCGTTCTCTTCAGCTGTAGTTTCGAACCTATCTTGGATAATCCTCTGCTCAATAATTTCACGAATTTCATGAGACCACTTCGCCAACTGACTCAAATTCTTCTTGTGGAGCGGCATGAGGAATGGAAGAAAATCCGCCGCATACCCCTGGTTTACTTCGTAGAACACTTTGTCGAAATTTCTGATCAGTTTGTCGAAGTGAGGATCGTTCATATCGAATTTCCGGGAACAAAAGAACTGAGTGAAAATATTTGCACTTGTTCTCAGCAGCCAGTGTTTCATCTCAAATTTATTCAAATCGCAGGATGAGGTGTTGGCCAGCATCGACTTAATCTCATTCACGATCGTGGCATTGAGATTGTGAAAGCGGTTTGAGTAGTTTCGGGGAAACGTGTGTGGTGTTAACATATCGCGACGAAGCTTGTGAAGCTCAGACCAATCGCAAAAAGCAAGAGCTGTAACGGAAAGATTTGAATATAGTAACGGGACTGTAAATGAACATAGCGTGATAACTTACAATTTTCCTTGTTTCCGGAGAAGAGTTGGTGATACCGACGAAAGTTTGGTCTACTGTCGAAATGTGAAGTCTTCGTAATTAGAACCTCACGAATATTCTCGATACCGTTAACGACAAGTGCCGGAACCTTTCCCAATTGCAAGCTGATCACGGATCCATACTTCTCACCCAGATCTGTGAATGCCTGATACGGAACCTCGTAACCATTGAGCGAAGCCAGGTTTCCTATGATCGGAAGAGCACGAGGTCCCGGCGCCTTCTTCTTGGTATACCTTCTTCCATTTTTCGATCCATTACGAATCCGTGAGATCACTTCTACGTACAGCACTACCATAGAAACTATAACGAACGCCAACAAGATGTACAACGTGTTGGTACTGATGACTACTATTGAGCTTTGCATGATGACTACAAGAGCTAGCTACGCGGAAACTGCTCTGCCTAGACTGAAGTACTGGATTGATCTGATCCAACTGTTCAATGAAACAAGCTTTTATAGTTATTCTCTCAGTCGGCGTTCATGCATATTTCATAAGGAATCACCAACGGATTGTGTGCATTTTTATTCCTTAATATATACGTACATGGAAGCGTTTTACATATCGCGGATTTGTCGACTAGGTGGAATTTTTATATTATTTAAATCTGGACCAGGCCGATATTATGGTATTTGCTGCCGGTGGTTGTGGGCGCACATAGATCATGTAAGCGGTGGTGAATGGTGGCATTTTATGTTTAGACGAATATTTGGGTACATAATTAGAGACATGTGCGGAAGGATGAGGTCTTGCTTTTATGCTAATTGGCCGTGGCGGCAGTCTTCATTGACAGATTTTTAAATATTTTACTCTGCAGTAGCGGAAGTCCTCGCGCCTTGTCAGCATAGGCTTCTTTTCGAGTAAGAACCCCTACCAACACCAAGACATGTGATTCCCTACACTACAGCATTGGTATATATTATAATTACATCACAAGGAGGCTTCGCATAGATTAGATTGACAACTTGACGCCTCTCCATTAAAGAAATTGCTCTGCACGTAATTCTACAGAACTTTGAGTTTTGTTTTGATTTTAATTCATTTGTTTTGAAATGTAGAAAATATTTTAATTTTTTTATTTTGGTTTTTTAAGCAAATGAGGGGTAGCATTCAATGCAGTAGACATTTCCGCGTCATTTAAGTGTAGTAAAGGCGGTTTCCGTTGTATGTAATGTAATACTTAATTTGTGATTTGTTGAATGGCGGATTGGGGTTTGTTTATAGAATTGTAGAATATATTAAAGGTAAATATAACTGCAGACAGACTGCATATGTTTGCAGAAGACTTATTTAACTGTAGAATTGTTATTGTTGGATGCGTTACTATAATAGCCAATAAAAGCTATTTAATTTCAAATTTGTGTATTTTTTACGGTAATGGCAAAGCTCAGGGGATACCTTATGATGCTAAGCACAGTCTTAACAGGAGGAAAATAGAGATGTGGGAGAAGAGACTGCTTAAACAACCGCAGTCTATAGTCAACAGGAAAAACAGAAGATGGTAGTCTGTTCCATATTCGTATATGGTTCGGCTTAAGAAAGATTCTCGAAACTTCACTGTTCTGCTGGGTCTTGATACAATGACGAAAGGGTGAAGAAGGCTCGTTGCGCGCGTATCGCGTGTACAGATAAAACTGCAAGGAATCAGACCAGCGATTTCTTTAGAACAAAGTCCATTATAGCAGCGATAAAAGAGTAGTAGTAGTAGAGTACGACAATGCTCCAGGGTATCGATTTTAGAAGTAAACTCCTCATCATCAATGAGCTTAGAAGTTTTTTTTCTGGACAATGCAATACGAGATGGATATGAGTTGCTTCTGCTCAGAAGCACCCTGTAACTGGGAAGCAGTGGCAATAAGAAGATTCTAATACCTAGTAGAGCTCTTCTACTTGTCTGCCCAAGTATGGAACAGAAGAAAATTCTAAGCATTTCAAAGGGCTTAAACCTTGGATAATTCAACAGGCAGGAATTCACAATAGACTTCAATGATGGTAAATTTTCTCATCGTATAATAATAATAATAGAAACAATAAGTAACTTATTTAAAAACTTTATGTCACAACTATACTTCTTATTAAATATTATTTACGAACCTTATATGTTATACAAAATGTTTAGTTACATATTACTATTACTATTCATTAAGGACCCGATTTGTTCCATCTGGAAGTCGTCGCACCACGGACCTTGTCCATTGGTCAAGAAAAAACCTCGTCAAGGACTTCTATCTTTGAAAAGAATATCTCATCTTGGAATGAAAGGAGGGGTAATGAGTTCCAAATTGCTTAGTTTCTGTTACCATATTCGGTAATTTCTCTAGAAAGAACCAAAATCAGGGGA
>QYTT01085342.1:11251-45338 GCA_006980735.1 Dasypogon diadema | reverse complement strand
GAATTAATGGATACTTGGGTGTACTCATTTGCATACCTCGGTAACACGTAACTTAAAATTAAACATTATGTTATGGTTCTCAGGAGTCGCTTTGAGGGTTGGATAATTCCTGAAGATAGTTTCTTGAATTAATGATTGTTAAAAATTTGGCCTAGAAAAAATGGCACGGAAACGAAAAAAAGAGAAAAGCACATGATAGAACTTGAATTCAAAAATCGAAAATATAATTTTTCACTTGTTTTAAATTCTACTGAAAACGGAAAGATTTTTAAATATGAGAAAAGCCATCTTTCATATTTTTATCTGAATTAATTTTAACGTTATCCTGGGGGAAAACTTGGTGGTATCCGGGAACGTGAATGGTGGTTTATCAACATGAAAAAAGATCTTAAAGAATTGGTGAGGAAATGTGAGGTGAGGAAAAGTCACAAGCAGCAGTCGTAGAGGTAGCTAACACTTTACGGTAACGATTATAATATGTGGCATACCAGTTCCACAAAATATGCATGAATTAAATCAGTGCTTCTAGCTTATGAATTATTTTAAGAAATTCATGCCAGAGTCAGAGTATGGCAAACTTCCACCGAACTTACCTAAACGTAGCAAAAATATTATGTGAATTGAAGAAGAAGAAAATTTGTTACGAAAATGGAATAAGAAAATGCGTCCAATTTTAATGCTTCTCACTATAAATCACAGCAACGACATGGACAAACAGAAAAAGTTGTTCGGAATTATAATTTTGAAGTTTTAGTCATGGTCGAAATTCTTCAACTATTTCACAGTTTTCTTAAGATCGCTTCAGAAAATGGCCAATATTTATAAAAAATTTTGAAATTTGGAAAACAATTTTGATACTTTTTGACTTTTTTTGGGAAATTTGAATCATAGAAAATCTTCATAGGCGAACCAAAGTTCTGTTGACTTTTCATGATCATAAGACCTTCACAATAGAAGGCAACAATCTACGTAAAATATAACGAAACCTCAATGCCATAAAAATTACTAGAATTTAAAACTGTGAAAAAGCCACCGAAGATTCGAGAAAACATGAAATGAATTACAATATATATCTATGCCAATATATTATCTACAAGGTATTTGGATCAATCACTATAAAACGAAGGACATTTCGGGGGCTTCCAAAGCCGAGCCCCTTCGAACAATGCTGCGCATCAGGTTTGTCTTTGAACCCAGATGCTGAAATCTCAGACTATAAATCCCAAGATATCCTTCCAATAATAAATAGCTATCGGAACGCGAACACGCCTATTGCTATCACTAAACCAGGCAACGAAAAACAGCTCCACTGGTTCAGTCCTTCTCCTGAAAAATATTAAAGAAAACGATAACAACAATTCAAATGTCCCTTATAAATAAAACACATATATAAATTTGACACCCATCAAGCCTTGGTAATTCCATCGATTAACATCAGGTGGAGTAATATCTCCTAATATAGTATAGGCGTTGAAATGAAGCGAGTATGAATACTTCTCATAACTTTAAATTGCGTTGCAAAGATATCTAAGTTACACCAATGCTCTAAAATCTAAGTTATAACTTCGACTAAAGAGGCGTACAATATTCTTTTGATTGAACATAGCAAAGCATATTTAAGTCATGGAAATTAATTTAAAATTTAATTAAAGATAATGTACTAACAACATTATTAATGAAAAGTGCCAACACTACGGGGCCAAAATGGACACCCTGGGGAGCACCAGAAAATGCGGAGGTATTGTTAGAAAATATCTATTTTTTTAAAAATATTCAATTTTTACAGGTTGCTTGCGATTTGTAAGATATGGCTGGAACTATATTTAAATTTTTTAATAAAAAGTAATCGGTTCTGGCAAGATCTGGTCTATATATTGGGTACCTGATTTTTTCAAAATTACACTCAATCAAGGAAGCCGTTGCAACTTGTGACAGAAAAAGCAGAATTCCCTTGGCCAATATTCCTCTGCATCGCGTAACCTCCGCAATACATTTGCATAATATGCAATATTCCTATAGTCGATGCGCCCTTTAGCTTTTATTTGCCATTTCGTTATTATTCCGTTTACCTGTACTAAACTCTGTCCGCCGTATTGGACCCGCTATTTTGAATCTCCAAAATTTGACTTCAGATTCGAAATCAGCGACCTACAAAAACCCATATGGACTTATTTTCATGATGATCGAGAAACTCTTGAAGAAATTAACATTTACGACCGACATATTTGATCCGCCATGTTAAATTCTTAAACGTTAGATTCTTAAATTCGTAATCATCAGCCCCAAAAACTTATATATCCGTCATTTTGTCAACATTCCATTGACATTTAGAAAATCTTGTTCACCATATTGGATCCGCCATTTTGAATTTAAGAAATCCGACTCTGAATTCGCTACTTCGAAAACCTATATATGCATATCTTTATGACGATCGCAAAAACTTTTGAAAAAAAATTACATTTCCTGCTTTGAAAAACTTTTATGTGGCGGCCCTCTGAAGTAGTTGGCCGATTTGGTTAATTTTATGCCAAGATATTTAAATTTTACTAAAGTACTTGCGTGCCAAATTTTATCCATCTACTTCGAAGCGTTTTCGTTTTAGAAGGAAAATATCGATTTTTTATTTGACATAGCTGGAGATTTCATATGGCAACTATAAAGGAGTTGTCCGATTGGCCCATTCACGAATTTGACCTTTCATTTTTAATAAAGTATCTGTGCACCAAATTTCAAGTTTCTAGCTTAAGGCGTTCTTGAGATAACTCGAGGACAGGCAGACAGACAGACAGACGAATAGACAAAAGGACATCTATTAAACGATTTATTTTCTCTCCCATTAATGGTAATGTAGTTTATATCTGTGTATCATGAATATTTTGATGCGTTACAAACGTTTGCTCAAAGCTGTAGTACGCTACATCTAGGATATAAAAAAAGAGGAATACTAGATCTATTTTTTTTATTTATTTTTCTTTTCTTTTCAAGTGCAGGTCTCAGAGTCATCTTTTTGTTTTCAGCGGTGGACAGTCGAGTCTAAAAGAAAAGAAACACACTCGTGAGGAAAGGACTAAAAGTTAAGTTGTTAATCCTGCGATTCTTAAATAAAGGGGGCAGAGAGGAGCACATTCCCCGCGTACATGAAGAGGCGATCCATTTCCCAACGTACTGACCCCAAGAAATCTCAATGAGGAGGGGAGCTATCCACCCAAGCAAGGTGACTGTCAGGATACTATTTTGGCTTACCAATATATTACTTTTATAAACTCACATTTTTCACTAATTTGGCAGCGACAGTGTTTTAACACTGCAAAAACTACGAAAAACTACGCTATTAAACCTTAAACTCAGTGAGATCACTCACCTAATACTTTTTTACTTAAAATACTTAAAACAGCAAGCACTTTGAAAAATATTACTACTTTTTAAAAAATCACACTTCCTCACTTCTACACAGTACTACTAAAAATGAGTAATCCGTGCGTTCGTTTACCTAATCGTTATCTTTTAGGGTATTACATTCACGCGGCTCCTGCCTTTGTTTTGATCCCTCAAATACGCCTTACCTTTGTCTCGAGTTGATAAACTAATTTTTATTTTACAACTGCCTTATCTCTTGTCAGATAACATTTTACTATACCTTCATAAGATATGTTCTGATGTTTCTGGGCAATTTTTTTTTTCTTTTAGTACAAACTTTCTACACTGAGTTAAAAGAGGTAAGAATCTCAGTTATTTATTAGAGATTAAATTAAAAAGTACTTCGTGGCTTTTAAAGGACCTTTTGTTACTTGCTAGAGAGGTTGCTTTTCTATCATTAAAATACAAAGTAAAATGAGCCTTTTACTTACAAGATAGTTTTCACAACCATACTCTCCTCTGTGAGCTTGGGTTCATGTCCTGTACGGAGCTCAGCGGTTTATCTGGGTAAAAGTGGTTGAGTTAACTTACTCACGAGAATTGTACCTGTATTACTGGGATGTTGCACAGTTAAAATTTTATGCCGAAAATTGTGGCTCATTGATAAATGTTATCAGGTTAAAATACTTCCAAATCTCTCACTCATATCCACATTCGATCTCACAATAGCGCGGATGAAAGAAAACTATAAATACAGGCTTTTGTTGAACGGACTTGTATATAACTATTTCATTTGCGAAGCATAGATAGTTGCTAAAGAATTTTATGCGTGATTCAGATTGTTATGAGAATAAAAAAACGCAACAATGGTGGATAGAGCTCTTGAACCAAGTGCAGAGAGTTCTGATGATAATACTGAATAAAATTATTATTGATGTGTTTTGTTTTTTACTTTTGTCTTTAAATAATGAATATGTAGCTAGTTTGTTTTTAATTTGATGAAAATTATGAATTTTATTTTCTTTAAAAAATCATGAAGACCAAAATGTCCTTATTCTGTTTTTTGAACAAATATTTTTTTATTCTAGGTCGTGTAAATTGTTAATTCATTCACATTTGGTACTTTTTAAAATTTTGGTATATATTGCCAGCTTTTAATGCAATTATTTCAAAACTTAATTTTTGGATAAGAAAAAATAATCCAACATCTATTGACTACGCAAAAAGCTTTTCATATCCTTTTCACATACAACAACTTAATGTTCGAGAATAGATAGAAATTTAAAATGAAAAAAAAACATTAAAATAGAGGCTGTGATAGGCGAAATAATAAGCTAGGAAACGGTCTTTATTTCCACTAGAGCTTAGATAACAAAATACGGTAGATATTTTATATCACGTCAGTTTTCTATATAAGGCAACATTTTTTAAATGTAAAAAACTGTGCACAAACATATTTGAATACCTATTTGAAGGATGTAAATTATGCACATTATTTACAATGGTTTCGAATTTTTTAAATATCACAGCTCAAGTGGTTATTTTTTGAATAGCAATACCAGCAAGAAGACCTCACGGTCTATGAATTTCAGATTAGGTTTAAATTTTGCGCGATGGTAGTTTATCCTTATCGTATTAATACAGGAAAGCCTTAGCATGAATGTAAAAAGTAACATTAAATAAAATATTAGGAAATGTCTCGACAATCCTCAGATTGCACAGGAGACAAAACGCTGTGGACTTCAGCATAATTGAAAATAACACCGTAATACCAAAATGCACGAATGTAATAAAATATTCGTGGAAAGACACTCGCACTACATAATAGAAACAATTGCGCACAATTAACAGTGGGACTCCTTCATTTTTATTTTCTTCCTCTGCGCGTTCTTGGCGTTCAAAAAGTTGTTGCCTCTCTTGACTGCTTGGAGGCGTATGATTCGCATTTCTTATCATTTGCAAACAATATTCAAATAAATCACATCTAGGATAATTTAAAGACAGCTTCTCCACTGGGGGCCTAACCACACGGCCTGGGAAATTTCAAGAGGCTTTTCCTCTAAAACGGTTGGACAGTGCGCCCTAAAGTTTTTCTCTGTTATTACGATAAGGGTACACTACCGCTGCGAAAAATTTGAACCTAATCTGAAATTCCTAGACCATGAGGTTCTCTCGTTAGACCAGTACAATTTATTATTCTTATTCTTAAGACGCACAGTTATTGCCCTTTGTCACGTTTTGTCTGCTTAACGGGCAGTGTTAGAAATTCACGTTTCTGCGACGCAAATAACAAATATCAGCTATTTCTGTAAACATTTACGGAATAAAGTTACCCTTTTTCTGAATTACCTTTTATAAATATCTTAGTTCTCGATCTAGAACAATAGTGCAAACCGAACGGTTGCTCCAGCACATAAATTAAACATGCCTGGTCTTGCAATCAACCTTTATGTGCCCGGTTCAAAATAACAAAATTTGGGCGCAGTTCTACGTAAATACTCAGCTTTTCAAAATAAAGTGAAATTATTCAATGACGTCAATCTGTACCTTCCGACAAAACAAATTCTTTAAGGAGCCAAGAACAACTGTTAGGACTAATCAGAACATACCAAAACATAATATCTTTGAGCAATGAGTTTGCCCAGATTTATCGCCTGATACCTGAGGATTGTGGAATTCTAATTTGATAAAATTAATTCTGTTGCTGGATTAAAGCTAAACCGTCCGGCATAGGATAAATTGATTCAAATTTAACCTTGTCTACGATTCTGAACAAAACATGTAAAACATGTTTAGTAGGATAAAATTGTAGATTTGTGGCTAAAATATGCGCCAACCGGGCCACAAAGGAACCTAAAATATATACCTGAGCCGGAGCATATCAAATCCAGACTCGTTTTAATTCAATAGACTGCCAAATTTATCAAAAATACCGCTGCATTATTGGACAATTCGAAAGTAAAGGGAAGGAAGGAAGGACGGAAACGAAATCAGTATGCATCTAAATGCAAAAGAACAAAAGAATATTCTGATTGCGGCTAGAAATAATATACTTTTTGTGGTTAGGGCAGATGTATCACTTCTAATACAAACGATCTAAGGGAGATCCGCTGAAGATATTAGAGATAAGAGATTATATAACGTGAAGTAAGTAAAGCGTGCCCACCGCAACCTGAATTTTATGCTCGATACTACGGATAGTAATCGTTATCTTACATCCTTCCTCTGGGTGTTTTCATATAAAAATATCATACATATTTAATACTCATACATAATTTGTTTATTGTGCGGAAGGAAATAAACAAAAATTTTCAACGATTTTCTCAAAAGCTTGTAAAATCATGAATTTTTGTTTACCTTTTAAGGGCTCCGAAATGAATTTGAATTGTTTGGAATAAAAAAATTAATTTATCCGGTTGTTCAGGATCTTTGCTAATCTATGGAATTAATTAACGTGCGTAGGCTTATGTTTGAAATCTTTAACAAACAAATTATATGTGATAAAAACAAGAATTTGTGTATGGTTAAATATGTGCAGGTAATTTTTCAAAATAATTAGTAATGCTATGATCTTCAAATTGAGACCACTTCGAAGGTTTTTTCTAATAGAACTATAACTGGTCGGCTTTTTCTTGTAAAACGCTTTTAAAAAAGATACCGATTTTACAAAATATTTCCGAAAATATTTTGCCTATCTGAATTTGAAAATTTTGTTCTTTGAGCTGATTGCTGTGAATACAATAGCACTTTTCTACTATATATTTAGGTGTTTGTTTTTGATTGTATTGAATCTGAATTGGTTCTAACTGGGATCGATGAAGTTGCTTTGGCTTGAAGTTTATTTCGTTGTATTTGAACTTGAAAAAGTTGTGAATTATTTGAAGTAGTTGGCGCTAATTTTGAATTGGTTGGCCTTGTTTTTGAAATAGGTCTGCTTAACTTGGATTTGGTTGATCTTAATTTTGATCTGATTCTAGCTGTTCTCAAAATGTTTGCATTTAAAGTGTAAGTGTTGAGCATTGTAATACAAAAAAGCGTTCAAGAAGAAAGAGATATTATTACGCGATATTAACATTAACATTTCGGGGAAAAGTCGCTTATGTAAGTCAATGTTTTAGGTTATCCTACATTGAAGGATTGTGTAGGCAGCAATTAATAATTTTAAATTTTTTGATATATTTAAAATAGTTTTATAAATTTTGGAATTCTATTATTACTTTAACCCGTGTAGTGGTTACTTTTATGGCTACAGTTGTAAAGAAATAAACTTTGTTTCCTGGTAACGTGAATATAATCTTTGTACATGGACTCTATGATGGAAATGAGGCAGCTGCGGTAAGTAAATATCGGCTAAAGCTTCCGGAAAGGTTTCAGCTGGTTACTCCTAGCTTATTCCAAAGTGCATTAAAATTCACCTGTTTAGCAACATTCCGTGAAATATGGTCGGAAATTTGAATTTAGATAAGAAAAATCTTGAAACCTTTTATAAATAAGTAACAGTGGAAGGTATCGGAACTGGATATATTACAGGCATCCGAAAAACCTTCATCGTGATATCTTGAAAACCCCACGTCTTCCACAATGTTTCGTTCCTAACAATTCAATCTATTATTTATGATTAGCAATTACCAGACAGCCTGTATAAATTCAAATTTAAGGTCTAAATTATTAACATAACCGTTTGTATAATTAAGATATATATCTTTTTAAAATATACAAGCTAAGGATTAAGAAATGAATAGCATTAAATGGAAAATAATAAATAAATCATAACATGGACCAATAAATATTTTACTGGACTGAATGGAATTCCTGATAGAGGGGCGTAAATTTTTCCACATTTTGATGATATGGCTGAAAAACAGACGTTTTGTACTTACTTAAAAAACGAGAAGTGGGCAATATTAAGGTGGATGTTCTGTTTGACCTAGAAAAATTAAGTATATCAAAGAAATATCTTAGTCGACCAAACTTGATAATTTTAGCCAAAACATTAAGCGAACGAAAGTTCTGATCATTGAGTTAAAGGCAACTTCAATTTTACTCGCATTATTATAATCCAGGTTGCCAAAAATTTCACAAAAATAATTAAGAACAGGAGTAGGCAAAGACCGAATGAGGAAGAGCTGCACTGGTATCGGTGTAAAAAAGCCAGATGTCCATAAAGAACAAAGGGTACCATTAATTTTGCCTACCACTGAGTTAATGTGATGATCCCAAGTGAAAACGTTATTAAATATGACACCAAAACTTTTAACTGATTCCACGAGAGGAATAGTCGTGCTGTTAACAACAACCGGGGAGAAACCTTTCGTATCAAGCTTGGAGCGATGTATAATCGTGTATTTGAAAGTTGTACCCCATTAACTGCGGGCCATAAACAAATAGATTGGAGATCAGCATTAATACGACTGATAGTGTATTCAGCAAGGCCAACCGGACTAGAAGTATACAACTGTACATCATCTGAATAAAGGTATAGGTGACACGAACTAATTTGTAAAAATATGTCATTAATAAACATTGAGAATAGTAAAGGACCAAGGATTAATCCTTGGGGTACACCAAAAAGAAAAGGTGAAAATGATGAGAAGGTTCCATAAAGATAGACTGATTGACACCTATCGCTTTGATAGTTGCTTACTGGAAGAGGAGAAAATTTAAAGTAGCAGCCAAGTTTTTTACAAGGAAACGAATGATGAACGGTATTAAAAGTTGTATAAACTAGTGGAATAAACACATAAAAGTTTCATTGCAGTTCCTCTTAAAAAGTTAGATGAACGCGGATTGTAATTAAACTAACAAGGACGAAAAATATAAAAAAGACATAAAATACTAAGAGAATGCCGGTAGACGGGATACGTCTGAAAAAAGAGCTGGACTCTTCCTCCAAATTGAAGAATTACGGGCACATAGCTAGAAGACGCTCGATAAAAACCACGAAAAATGCGGCGAACAGGTGAAAATACCTGAATACGGGCCACATAAGAATTGTATAATGAGTTTCATATAGGTAACATCGGCCTTTAGTTTTGATCGTAGACAGTACATAGGACTTCACAAATGCATAACAATTTAAATATTTTAAGGTAAACAGCAAAAAAACGCTCATCGCTGACCGAACCCCGAACAAGTTTTTTTTAAAGGTATTGATTAAGATCAAGAGAAACTCCATGATGAGCACAGCTTAGGGGAGGGTAATTTTTGGGAAGAGGAAAATGGGAAATTTTAACCTCACAAATGTTGCAAGCAAGCCATAATTTTTGGAATGAAAATTTTTACTGTGCCAAATGCCAAGCTACTGGGCCGCAAGTACAATTCTCATCAGTAGTATTGCCTCAAGCACTGGTACCCAGATAAATAACCGAATCAGAAAGTCTGCAGTCGTGCGCCTCAGTCCGCTCGGCCACCGGTGTCGATACAGTTTCTAGGGTGTACAAAATTATTAAGACTTAGTTCATGATCGCGTATTTCATGGACTGTATTCAACTAGAAACATTCTAAATACTGAAACTGGTCGATATGTCAATAGTATTTTTATTTCTTGTTGGCGTTGCCGCCAGCGCATAACAGCGAAAAGCTTGTGAATTGCCATAAATTTGAAATGGAAAGGTAAGTGGATTTTGCATAAATAAAATATTGATATAACCTATATTTATTTTCTTTGTAACAATTTACAAAAATGTAAACAATGTTTTTTTTCGCATCTCGATAAGATTTCTGTTTTCCTTCCAACTCATTTGCATCATCATCACTTCCTGTCGTGAAGTAACGCCAACGTCTGCCTGTTTGTCACAGGACATTTACCATCCGTTTTTGAAAAGTATAAACAATGCAAAATTTTGGAGTAAAACCTTTACATCACTTCCTCTCAAACATTAACGTTATCGTCATCTCATTGCAATATCTGAGCATCGTTCTAATACGCAGCAGTTAGAGGGCACATATTCCGCCTCTCTTACTGAATATAACAAGAGATAACTCATAAATATTTTATAGATGAAAAAATATACGAGAGAAGAGCCCACTTGCATCGGGTTCGGCCCTATACCTTCTGAACCAAATATTGCGCCTCATAATTTTCACGTCGATCCACTTTTACCACAAAATTTTATAATTCTGAATTTATACCTGGCCTGTGCACCTGGTTCTTCCGAAGTTCAATGTTAACCTTTCGTTTACATTAACTTTAGGTGAGATTGCAAATGATCTCGCTGCCCATGGTAATGTATTCACTACCTCCACTTCCACTGTCATATATATTAAATCTGCAAAATGGAAGACGCCCGTTCAATTTGTTTTGAAAGTAAGAATGAAGAGGAGTAAGAGGGTCCATATTTCCGGAGTGACGGCCAATTGCATGCACACTTGGGTGAATTATTCTATTATTAGCGGAAATTTAGTTTTTCAGCGAACGTGTTTAAAATGTGATCTTTTCTTTGCCATTCAGAACCATTTACTATTTTCTTTGCCATGCAAATCGAAGATATATTTACTGCTTAATGTTACTATACAGGGCCTGAATAATTGAAAAAAGTTTCCAGTCTTTTGGTGAAAACGGTAAAACATCGATAATTTTATTATTTGAGAGGTGCTTTCGAAATATCTCAAATATATTCATAAAAAGATTTTATTTATACATGCGCCAAACCTTTTCAATGCTTGGGTAATTCAGAGGAATGGAAGTGATTTTGGTTTGAATTGCAATTTTGAAGTATTAGATGAATTCTTTTAACTAAAAGAAATAATTACGGAACTAAATTTAAATAAGATTGAGAGATATTAAATTATTATACAGTTTAACTCAAGCAAAATTGACGAACTGACAATCTTATTTCTGATATTTTAGGATATTAAAATATAAGATACAAAGTTGTAATTTGGCACTGATTTTAGTATTTTTATATGTAGAAAACACTTGTTCGGTTCTACAAATTTTATTAAATTCAATTCAATTTACTCCCATGCATTTCGCTCTCTTAGAGCATCATCAGGGAACTAATTTCCTGAACAAGACCAACCATTTACAATCACAATCACTCGCAAACACCTACACACATGTGTCCTACAATTACAAACATTATAAAAGCAAAGAATAGATATTTATATAAGCAGTCAAATACATTAAAATAAATTAAAATAAATAAAAAAAACAATAAAAATAAAATAAATAAAAATAAAAATAAATATAGATAAATAAACCGGCAAACAAAGGAACCACTCAACTAAGCTACGGTGGACTCAATAAGGGGTTATCATGTGAGAAATCTATTTGGTCGTTGAGCAAACAATAGCCCTTCCCCTTTCCCTTTCTAATTTCTCACACTTCATACAGAATTAAACACAATAAAGCAGATAGCAATGAACAATGGATATTCAAAACGAATAGTCCATTAAATACTAAATAAAAAAAATAAAAACCAAAAGCGTTAGCACTGTACTTTCCAGGGGGAGAAACAAGTGAGAGTAGCCTAGGAACGTAGAAAGGAATTGAAAATGAAAAAGAGAATGTGAAGGCAATAGCAGATAGATTTAGAAAGCCATTAAAAGCCATTAAAAGGAGTCTGGGGGTTGAAGGAACATACTTTGGCAGGCGGACTTGTATCTAATGTATCGAGACATTTGCATGGTAAAAAACATGAAATAAATGAACGAAATGTAAAATTGCTACACCATCTGCCGGGAGGAAAAATTTTGGATGGATACGCAGCAAAGTAGATGGAAAAGTAAATGTTCGAACGCCGCTACTATACAACGTTTTAGTCATGCAACAAATCGTACGAATATTTTTGTTACTAACAAAATAAAGTAAAATATTCGTCGTAAGTAATTTAGCATCCTTTAACGCTTTGCGAAAGACTAAAAAAAGTCCATAATAATGCGCCAAGGCATGATATAAAAACAGTGCTAAACGATTTCGATGCACATATTTGTCACGAAACTACGCGAGCTGGTTGAAACGCATTTCCGCGAATTCTCTCCCTTGTGGGCGCGAGTTCAATTTCTGCAAAGGGTACAGTAACCAGTACCAGTAGTTGAGGTAATTCTATTGACTATAATATTGTCCTTTCGAACTCACTGGAATGTTGCAAAATAAAATTTCATGTCAAAAGTTGTAACTTACTCGTAACATTTGTTAGGTTAAAATCCCCAATCTCCTCTTCCCTAAAATTTTCTCCCACCAAAGCTTAGAGGATAACCCTATAATGCTGTGTACATCATGGGGTTGGCTTCTGAGCTTATGCAATACCTAAAAAAACGAAAAACATTCTCGACCCAAGATGGGATCGGAGAGTCTCCATAATACCACTAACAGCAGCGGTTAAAGTACAGCAAACTTCGAAAACTCCAGTCGACTTTGTTACGCAATTTGCTTCGCTGATTCTAAGATTCACAAGATCACCTTTAAAAATCCAAGAGAGGAATGTGCAAAAATCGTCCTTGTTATAATTGAACTCCACTATCAGTGATGTGACGTCTTGTAGAGGACCCTTTTCTGATTTGGATCTCTTTCTTGTAAGGTTCCCTTTAGGGTTACGCCTTACTGCGGACTACACGTATCCTTGCTGCCGCACGAACAGTCTTTCACAATGGATATTTCAGTATAAAGTACATAATCTAAAGTATTGAATTACACATCCTAACCAACCTAATTTGGGGATTAGGAGCCACAGCCATGATCACTGATTTACATACCATTGGATTTTGTTACAATAAAATATTTGTTAATTAGTTCAGTTGTCATAAAGGTAGAGATGTTGAAACAACGAGTGAGGAATATGAGAGGGAACGATTATAGCACGGATACCAAATCCTTCTTTAAGGCCGCAAAAAACTCTCATTACTAGTATTCAAGACGTTTATAATGAGTGGTCGATACGCTTGAATAACATATTGAATAGCTCCCCGAGATCGGGAAATGCTCACAGTGGACAATCGTCAATATATCAAGAATTTATTTTATTATAATTTAGTTTAACACTGAAAAATGAGAAAGTTCCTAGAGCCTATATCAACTTGGGCCAACTAACTGAAAAAGATGTCCCAGGTTTCTGGGATAATCTGCGTGCACAGTAACTTAAATGTGAAATGAAGCATTTAGCCTTGATGATTGGAAGCAATTTATTACAGTTGAACTGCATATGCAAACCTGTCTTTTAGCCCCTTAAGCCGTACACGGAAGCCATTCTGGGCAAATGTCACTATGGTTTCCGGAAAGTTTATGAGGTTTTTACCGTACGCAAAATTATGCAGAAATGCTGGAGCATAATATCTAACAGATATCAAGCCGTTTCTTCTACCGATAGTTTGTCTATTTTTTTCCAGTGCCCTTTGGTGTTCCTCAGCAATCCATCCTAGGTCCATTATTATTATAATTATTTATTAATGATGTTTTTTTAATCAGTGAACACAATTATCCACATCTTGGGCGTATGGTGCTCGGTTATAGCTTTCTAAACCGATTGCAGTTATTGCGAATGAAATATGTTGCATTAATAATGATTTGGAATCGATACGCCTGTGGTAGAATGTGCTCCGCAATCTCTATCTCTTCTATCAGAAGCAACAAGTGCCGTTCTCAACTTTGCCTATCTTTTCACAGAGATACCAGACCCATTATAAGATTTCACTTATGATTGTTTAAGATGACGAAATCTATACTCTTCAACAATATACCATTTTCCACCAACAGGGCGTAGGTATTAGTAGGAACCCTGTATTTTAGCAAGAAAAGGCATAACACTATTTTTACGGTTGATTATAATTCTAAGGATCTAACGGAGGGTAAATGGGAACGCAAAAATGAGGAGCCAGTACTGCTGGATTCTTCATACATGCACCAGCTCCTCTCCACTGGCAGAGGATTGGAAGCTAGGGGGCGAAGCCCAAGATAAGAAAATCAACCTCTTAAAATTTTAATAAGCTCAACGTAGAGGGGTGAAAAGCACCCCACTGATAGAATACTTCAAAACAACTCTTCGATAGATGAGGACGTAAATGATATAACCGCAGTGTTTTATACAGCCTTTACAAAGTCCTGTCCGGTGCGAAAGCCCTCCGAGGTGGAGTAAAGATTTAAGTGACTAGAGGCTATTTAAAAAAGTGGAGGACTGGGCTATCTACAACGCAAGTCTCAGAAAATATAAAAGTTCCATAAGAAAAGTGAAAAGGGAAAAGATCCTCACCTCTGGAGCAGTTATTTGATGCTCACTTCTTTGGGAATTCGGAGCCTGCCTGTTTTAGTGACTCAGGTACTCGGACACCCTAGATCTGAATATCATATAGAACCCCAGTCACGAAGGGAAACCATTACCCAACAGATTCCGTAAGTAATTCTTAGTAAGCAGAACCTCTTCGGACTTAGATTACCAAAAAAAGCACTATTAACTGATTTTTGCTTTAATTATTCAGAACAACTTACTGAACCGATTAATGTCATAGAGAGTAGTGTTTTATTTCCCTTTTGCACTGTCCTACCCTAAACAAAATGATGGAAACTCAAATTTCCACAAGAAAATACACGATAAATCTCTTCTGAAAGGCTTATGGCATTACTTCCTGCATTACCTTTTTTAGAAAGTAATAAATTATAGAACTAGTTATCTGTACGGAAAAATTTGAATTGATTGTAACAATTTAATGAATTTTCCGTTCATGATTAAAGTAGTTTCCTCCGGAGTTGATTACTATTTTCGCTTCTGGGATATAGTCACGAAGGAAAGGATACACTAGACGATTCAATCATTCTCATCATATAAGTCACCGATTGATGCGACTATGGCTATCATGTTATAGAATGTAAAGGAAACTGTCATCCGCGGACTAATGGTGATGTATAAACGTTGCCTGTATCGCTTCTAAATCATGTCCGCTTGGAAATAGATCAAGGTGATATTTATTCCCAACACACGCAAGTGCAGTCGTATAACTGTGAAGGACTTTTAGATCTATAGGCCTTATACCATTCCTGTTGAAAATTCTCGAAAAAATATAACCGCAGCATGGCAGATCAGTTGAAATTGCGTTGCATGACGTAATGGGGACCACATAAGAAGCTCTTAAAAATAAGGAATGCATTCTTAGATGCCTTTCTTGGAATGGAAGGGGTTATTAACAATGTCTTAACAGATGCAATTCATGGAGTTCTGCGGACCCTAAGCGTGACACCTTTTTTACTTATCGAAACGGTGGCTGCTGTTGGACAACTCTATCTTGGGCTCCCTGGAGATGGAAAGGATTAAGGCTGTAGCTCATGCTGGCGACCTATATTATTCTGGTTTCAGGTAAGTTTCTTCCGACCATTAGTGAACTGTTAGACTGATAAACTAGCGACTTTTCAAAGACTGAATTCGCTTTCTTTATTAAGAGAAACGTAATTCTGAACTTCTTACCACTGCCGGATAGTACTTAATACTTTCCAAGTTCAAACCGAGGTCAAATATCTGGGAGTCATACTGGGCTCCAAGCTATGTTGGAAGAGGAGAAGCGCGTTAAAACGGGCAGCATTGAGTTTTATTTCGATTACATAAAAAAAAAACTTTTAGAAAAAATTGGGGCATCAACCTTCCTATCCTGTACTAGATGTCAAGCCGCGGCTGATTTAAAGCTGTCGTGAAAATTTCTTGGCCCTGGCAGACATTTCAAGGTTATTCTTTGCTGGGTCCCAAGGAAGACATTTTCTATGAAAAATCCCGTGTGAACTATAGGCGACCCACACCGGGTTGAACGTGTTAAAGCCCATCGTTTGACTGATATACTTAGTAATGATTGTGAAGGGGAAGTAAACATTAACTTCTGCCAGAAGTAACGAAAATACATAAAAATAGCAACGTTATTTCATGTTTTTGTATTTTAATAAATTCTTTGGTACATACAATAGTTCGCTAAATCACAGCACATTGTTACAGTTCTAAGCGGATAATATGAATACAAAAAGTCTAGTTTCATTAATACGTTTTGATTACAAACTAAAACTTAAATAACTTAGTCTAGTTAAATGATTTAAAAATGGAGGATATAAATAGAAAGGAGCAAAAATGAAAAATGGTCAACTCAAAAATAAGGAAAGTAAAATGTTTGGGATTCTATTGGGCCTGTTGGCGTTGCTGTAACCTGATTTGAAATGATTTTTCAGGGACGGCAAGTGAACCCATTTGCACGTTATAGTTCTCATTTTCAAGAGGTTTAATGCTGTACTCCTTTAGAATGTTGGCCAGCATAGCGAAGCTGATAAATTGTACAAGTTTGTATCCCATGCATGAGCGTCGACCAGCACCAAAAGGCAAGAAGAAATCTGGTTTAACGAGAACACCTCGTTTTAAAAATCTCTCTGGCTTGAAGGCTGTTGGATCATCCCACAGTTTGTCTGATATACTGAGCTCATAGTTGTTCAGAAACACTAAAGTATCAGCTTTTACTTCATAGCCTGTAAAATAATAAATTGCGTAAGTTTTACAAAAGAAGAGTGTCGAATGTGAAACAACCTACCGCTAATTGTGGTATCCTGATTAGAAACATGTGGAACTATTGGAGAAGCGATCAATCTTAATGCTTCCATAATAGTGGCTTGAGTGTACTGCATTTTGGTTCTATCCTCTAGGCCAATAACCTCATTACGATCAGGTGAAATACTGTCAACTTCCCTTTGAATCTCCTCCTGTACTTGTGGATTCTTGACCAGGAATGCAAATACCTTCGTTAAAAAATTTCCAACAGCCGAGTGACCACCAATAATATCTTCCAGAGCAAAGAGAGCAATATCTAAGCTTAAGTTTGGCTGACGAGATTCTTTAATATGAAGAAGGAAGGAATCCACGTAATCCGCCTCCTCAGTGGTGGTTTGTAGACGATCTTCAATTATCCTCTCCACTATAATATCACGAATCTCATGCGTCCATTTTTCCATTTGTTTAAGGTTCTTCTTGTGGAATGGCAACAAAAACGGAAGGAAGTCCGCTGCATATCCCTGGTTGACCTCATAGAATACTTTGTCGAAGTTACTGATCAATTTTTCGAACTGTGGATCTTTGGCGTCAAATTGTCTTGAACAGAAATATTGTGTAAAGACATTGGCACTTGTCTTCAGCAACAAGCTTTTGATTTCAAATCTGTCCGTCTCACTCGTAGAAATCTGCGATAACATAGAGGTAATTTGTTGCACTATAGCATCATTAAGTCCTAAGAAGCGGTTTGACGAACTCCTGGGAAAGGTGTGTGGCGTAAGCATGTCGCGGCGTAGTTTGTGCAGATCAGACCAATCGCAAAAGGCAAGAGCTGCAAAATTAAAATTTCTTCGTTAGCACTGATCAAGGTGGGCACAAAAATGTGAACTTACAATTTTCCTTGTTTCCAGCAAATAACTGATGGTAGCGGCGGAAGTTCGGTCGACTATCGAAATGCGATGTTTTGGTTATTAAAACCTCCCGAATATTTTCAATTCCGTTAACAACAAGTGCGGGAACATTTCCCAACTGTAAACTGATCACGGGACCATACTTTAAGGCCAAATCAGAAAAGGCTTGATATGGGACCTCATAACCATCAAGAGAAATCAAATTGCCAATTATAGGAAGAGCCCGAGGACCCGGAGCCTTCCTTCTTGATTTTTCTTTCTTGCCCCTCATCCTATTCACTTTCACAACCTGAGCAAACACTTCCATAAAAAGCACTATCACTGAAATTACGATGAAAACTATCAAGATGTACACAGTGCTGGAGGTAATCACGACTATAGAGTTCTGCATGGTGGCTACGGACGGTTAAGCCGTCTACTGTACTTGAAGTGCTAGATTGATCTGGTTCAGTTACTCATTGTAAGGTGCTTTTATATTGGACAACATCTCCTGGGATTCATTAATATTTCATAAAATTCCGGCGGGAACCGCGATCACTCTATGTCCAGTACAGAAAGCTCTTCTTAGGGCAGTTGCAGAGTATGATGTCCGCTGTGTTTGGTTTGGGTTTGGAGCTTAGTTTTGTTTAGAAAAATTTTGCCAGATGTAATGATTGCTTTAAAATTAGGCATTTTGTATTGGAGCGTTTTGTATTCAAAGTTACAATATTCTAAATTTGGCTGGATTTGTTTGCAGTGCGGAATAGATGCATACAAATTCTTGAACATCGGCTTAAAATTCACTGGCTTCCGAAAAATATTCTCTGAATGAGTTGGTTTAGTGGTTCGTCTCATTCCTGCTTAAAATTGTAATAAATATTTTTGGTAGTTACCTGTAAATTATGGTATCGCGTGTGCACATCTATTTAAATTCATTATTTTCACGGTTAAATGAAAGATACACCAAAAATAATTGCGCATAGAAATTTAGGCTCGTTTACTTTGCTGTTTTCCAACAAGAGTGAAGCAGTGTTACAACCTTTTGTTTGTTTTCCCTTAAGGAATGAGGGAACCCTAAGGTTTCAAAAACCGTAGTCCGTATTTTTAAATAAATCATCAGATGGAAAAATATTAATGGAACAGCTTATCCTCAATATTTTTTCTATGAAGCCAAAAAATGTTTTGTGCAAGATGGCTCATTCGTGTATGACAAGTTAATATAATCGGCAGAAAACCCTAAAAACAGCGCTCCATGAATCCTCGTTTTTAAGTTATTGCATTTTTCAGTTTTAGGTTATTAATTTTTACCTCCAAACATTATATTGCTAACAACTTTACAAACACTACGTTTAAAGGTTTCAAGAAAATACTTCAATAAAATTCGAAGGGAAATATTTAAAAAAAATCCTGCTTTTCAAAGCATTTCTGCATTTCTGATTGCTGGAGGTGTATTTTTTCTTTCTATAATGAAGAATAAATGTAGTAAACTAATATAACGAAGTGGGGTGACTGTCTGCTTCCTTAGACGTAAGAACTAAGGCTTCCTGATGCTCCCGTGGTTTCTATGGACAGTAATCGAAATTTATGAGATGAAGAAAACAAAAACTTTATTTTCAAAAAGTAGGCTTTTATATTAACACAAGTAAAAAGTATATGTATTGCTTGAGAAGTTATTAGCAATTTAGTTTCCGAAAGTAAAAAGTAGTAGCCTATAATTTCAAAAGGTTGTAACTTAAAATCGAAGACAGGTGGGTCGTAATTTTTAGGGCTTTTCATCCACAAAATTTCTAGTACGTTTTAATCCTAAAGCTGGAACCTACTTGAATGGCATATCTTGTACAGAACAACTATTTGTCACCATCCGCCAAATAATAAGAGGAAAACTAGTCCACTCCAAAAGCAGGCAACGAACGCTTTTTCTCCACTTTCTGACCAACGAAGACCTCTGATTTTTTGCCACCGGACGTTAAGGTATGGGAAAGTTTTGGTGAGATTTGATGCGTTTATGGAGCATCGTTAATGTAAAAACTAAATACGTTTTGTTGTTGTATTATACTTATATTTTTTTTCTTTCATTGTAATAAAAAACTCCAGAATAAGAGGGTGCTAAATTACTCATCGTTAGCCGAAAGCTTGTGAATCGGCTCTGATTGCTTGTTTTGCGTGATGCGTGATTTCGTTTGCTAATTTAACCAAGAGTTAACAATCCTAATGTTTTTAAATGACTGGTTGGCAAAAATTCTTCAATTGAACGTAAGTCAATGACAAATACACATTCTAAGTATCTCAAAGCTGAAGTGGTAGGACTCCTCTATAAACCTTATAATACACTTAAAACAACTGTTATGTCACCGAGTATTTTTCTGTGTTCCCAATTTAATTCAGCAGAAAATTTTTATGAATTTTTAAATATATCCGGCTCGAAGGACCAAAATGTTGTAATGATAAAATAACGCATGTGTGATACGTTTAAATTTTTAGATACTTCTACACCCATTAAAATTGTATATCTGAATATTAAATAATAATTTTAATTCTTTTCCTAAATATTTGAATAGTCAATACAAGCCTTCATTTTGGAAATAAACAAAAGCACGTTAAGTTCAATCCTTCGAAGACAAACCTGTTGCACTTAAGTTTACTTTGAATGCGCTTATTATCTAAATTTTACAATTGTTCGATTGATTTCTGCAAACACTATATAAATACCGTTTTAACTATAATCGAATCTTGGTTTAATATGTTATAAATTACTAGTGTTTTTTTCGGAGTTAATCTCCATTTCTATAAAACTTTATCCAAAATACTTAATATGTTGATGAGATTAAAATCTTCACAACTTGTAGAACGCTAGACCTTTGGCAAAAGAGTGATCACTAATCCTTTCCACGCTCATACAAATATTAGTATTACCAATAAAACACTTACAACTTCACAGCTACCTATCTAATAGCATTCTTATGCACTTACCCTTTAATTTTTATTATTCATCACTTTAAAACTAAGATATTTAAACGGAATCACATTTCTTACATAATCTATATTGTAATTGTTGTATTTCCTATGCTCGTTCATGTATTTATCTTTTCCTGTTTGTTCCTAATTATGTTTTCATTTATTTCCACTTACTAATTTTTTATGTAGGGTTCTTCAACACTGTTTTTTATTTATTCGGCACTTGTCTCTCTGATAAATTGCACTTTCAATGTTAGATCTTATATAACTATCTTTAGCTTTACTGATTTTACTTTTATATATATTTCTGAGCCAACTGCTTACATTGCACTTGTAAAGTTGGTCACAGAAAATATTGTTCTATCCTTTTCATTAAAAATCTGCGCTATACAAAGTTTCACCAGCTTTTCCAGGGTATGCATCCTCCAATCTAAAATTCAAAATTAATTTAACCACAGAAATCGCTTAGTAAAAATGGATGGGAACCATTAAGATTACTCCCTCGTTCGATTCAAGGTTATTTTACTGGGCTCATTGTCAGGGTATATCTTGAATCAAACAATTTTCTCTCCCACAAGAAACTGGTTCATACGACGAATATTATATATGGAAATCGGTTGATCATATTCAGCAATGTGCACAAAATGATCCTCAAGCAACGGAATTGTAACGTTCCTCAAATGCATAAAAATAATTTCTAGTGAAATATTATACTTTGCATACGGTTGGTTCAAAGAAGGCCAGTTTAGATAAATCGACTGCCCAAGTAAGTCCAGAATAATTTATTCAAGATATTCCGCAGAAATAAACTGGGCCACACAAAAATTAATAATTAATCACGCGACATACACAGAAACGCGCCCTTGTAAAATCAAATAAAGTTTGGAAAGTTAGAAGACATGAATACAGTTATCATTTAATTGAACCATTTTCTTTTTGTGCTCCAGTAAAACTGGGATTTTAAGTGCTATGAAAAATAAGAGAAACTTGAAAGGTAGATCAGTAGTATTTCTTGCAAAGTATTGCAACATAAAAGTTCAAGTTTCAGCTTATCTCTCTGATAATTTCAAATATATAGTTTGCTAAGTTTAGACTCTTCTTCTTTCCGCACTTAGATTGATTTTGCTCCAATATCAATGGACTCAAATTTGAGTGTCCTTAGATTTGAATAGGAACTAAACCTCGAGCAAATTTTAAGTTTATTGGAATCAAACCAGGTAGGTCCTTGGATATACGATTGATTTGAGTCTCGTGGAAAAAAGCTGATATCATAAAAATAGTAGAAAACTTGGATATCTCTGCTCGCAACATCATCATCATTACTAGGTGAATTAACTAACCCTCAAAGGGTTTTCACAACAAATGGCCACGGATTTGTCGTGAATTAGGAAAGCAACACTGAAAATGGTAGAAATATATGAAGAAGGGAATTTAAATTTACATTAATTACTTATAATTGGCTTTCTTCCAAAAAATGAACTTTAATCGAAAACGAAACTCTTCTTCTAGCACTAATTAGAACTGCCTAAACGTCGCCCCTATGAATATGCATCAAAGCAAAGCCAGTGTTGCCTCGGTTGCTTAGTATCTGTAAGCCAAGTTTTAAAGCAACGGAGAATTGAAAAGGAATTTTCTGCTGTTGTCATATTAAATAGCAATTCAACAAAAATCAAAAACTTGGTCGTTCGGTAATGGGGTTTCCCACTCTGGAAACCAAAAAGGTAGGCGATCTTCAAAGTCAAATATCTCAAACATATGTTGCTGAAATCTTCTGGGGTATTTTGTAAGTTTTTAAGCAATACCTGGGTTTTATTTAAAAAGTTTGTCAATAAACTAAAACGTAGTCCTGTGTTTTAAGAAATACCACCGTGTACTACTGTAAGATCCGGAAAGAATTAGGAAAAAAGTTGAAATTTACTTGTTTGTTTTCCAATTCAAACTAGAATAGATTATTCATAATGTTGCATAGGATTTTTTTAAAATATAGAAAATTGGAAAGATGACAACTATTTGAAAATGAAATTCCATTTTTTCGCGCAAAAATCGAATTTTAAAGTATCATAAAAAGTATGTCAAACAGAAATATCAAAAAATCCGATAGTTACGAAGAAAACGTGCTTAAAGCTTTTAGTGCAGTCTACTGCTTACGCTACTTTAATTATTATCAGTAGCGCTATCCGGTGTCAAAAACATAACACATCATGAAATCTCATTGGAAACGATATTAATACTATGATACGTTGAAGCATGACCTAACGCGCCGACGTTTAAATTTTCCGAATTTCAAAGAATCCTTTTGGTACAATGTTATAAGGCTGTTAAAATATTAAAATATGCAAAAAAGTAATAATACCGATTTTTTCAAACCGTCAAATTGGGATGCCCCCTGGGTATGGGCTGATAGCTGTGCTGGCAATACAACCACAAATACACGGTAAGGAGAGCTATCAGCGATCAGCCATACTTCCTTTTGATGATACTAGAAAACAAGAATTGTTACCTACGAGAAAAAGTTTAAAACAAAGGGGGAATTGGCTCTATAAAAGCCGCAAAATATATCTCTAAACGTCCCTTACACCCGCAGATAGTTATGGTTATTATATATGTGGGCATACCATTGCCCGAACCATCCTACAAACTAGGCGGTAGGACAAAACTTCACCAGCTGTGAGTTCAATTTGAGAGTAGTTTTTAATTTATTTTAGTATTGCTAGTTTGTAGAATAAATTGCAATAATTCGAAGAACCAGCTTTGTTTTGTCTCCTGCCATCCAGATTCCTATACATATATATATGCCATCCTGCCTTACGCCCTTTTCCACCTTTTCGAAGAGTTTGTAGCTTCTAAAACCCATGATTTCTTCAAAGGGGATGGCGGATGTAAACGGTCAACTTTAGAAGAGAAAACTGAAGAACTGATTCATGGAAAATACTTGTACACTAGTACGAAAAACATAAAAGACGTCGATATGGAATGTCGTTGGTGTGTTTAATTGTCAATACTCTTGTCTTATACTTTCTCTATCGCTCTCAAATTTCCCATCAGAGACAATGCATAGAAAATAGACGGAGCTATACAAAGTGTAGCTGTCTTTTGCATCTTTGAAAATACGCCAAGATTTGAATTCAAATTGTGCCACTACTAAAAATACATTAACTACAGATCTATTTAAATATATTGTTAAAAACAAGCAAAACAAATATTTCTAAAACATTTTCAATCTCTTTCTAAAGGAGTTACTTATTTGCGGACCTGAAATCTTATAAAAAGTATTAAATTTTTTCTTTACGCATGATTAAGGTAAACCTAAAACTGGGGCCATTATTCAGGCGATTAAAATGAACTAGTGTTTAACCATCCTGTTTTAGTGATTTTACAAATATAAATGATACTACTACAAATGAATCTAGTGTTTTTTTAAATGAATTTAATGCTTACACAATTTGAATTCACATTTGTGTAAAATAAATTAAAATTTTCCTAAATTATTTTAATGGTTTAGTAAAATGAATTCACGTTTGCGCAAATTGAATTCATTTCAAATTTTCTCACATTTCAGTAGAAAGATCTGTACAGGTCTACACTTGAAATAATGCAGTTCACCTAAATTTTTGGTCAATATAAGTGAAATTCGAAAATCACAAAATTACCAAAAGGCTATAATTGAGAATATTAATACAGGGTGTTTGGTAGTAAAGTAAGGGAAGTTTGTAATTCGTTTTAATAGATTACCTAAACTTGATGAACGCGTTTCTGAATGCCTTTCTATCCTGTCTTTTTGAAAAATTCCTAGCATAGGTCTTTTGCTCAGGTTTTTGTAATTTTCCTACAATTTTTAATTATCTATTTTCATTAAAAAAGACTATTTAATTGGTAGCATTTTTATTTTTTAGAGTTCTTCAATCATCAGCTTGATTCTTAATTCGAAGTGAATTCAATTTGCGCAAACGTGAATTCATTTCACTAAGCCTTTAAATTAAATTGGAAAAATATTAATTTATTTTACACAAATGTGAATGCAAATTGTTTAAACATTAAATTCATTAAAAAAGAAAACCTTAACTTCAGTTGAAATAGCATCATTTATATTTGTAAAATCATTAAAACATTAAACATTAATTCATTCTATTCAAGCGTTAAATTAAAATGAAAGAGTACGAATTTAAAGTGAAAATGCTATATAAGGGGAGTTATTGCATGTTTCAAGATTTGTACCATCGATTTATATTATTTTTAGGAAAATGTATTCATATGTGTGTGTATGTGTGTATGTACGTCGACAAATTTTTCCCTAATGATATCTTACGAACGAATAATATAACCGACTTCATTCTGGCGCTTATAGATGCGTTTTGATGCTGACTATATATGTCCAATCCCAATCTTTATCGGTATCAGTTCAGTGTTTTTTAAGTTTATTAATTAATGAAAACTATTGATGCTACCAAACCTATTGTAGCACTAAGTGCCGTAGAATTCCCAGTTTTCCAGTGCTAAGTTCAAAATTTTCTCTTAAAATATCTGAATAAAGACATTAGTCCGTAGTAGCATTTACGAATTTTAAAGCCCCGATTCCATTAGCAAGAAAAATTGCCCAAAACGACGCCCCACCATGTTTATTTGTTAAAATGAAATTTTTTTTCTGGCAGTTCCTGATTTGCTTTTCTCCATACTATCATAAATTTTGCACATCTAATCTAAAACAATTATATTTGTTCTCATCAACAAAGAAAACGTCCTTCCAGAAGTTGACATTTTTATTTTTGAAAGCTTTGGCGAACTCACTTTTTCCTTTCTGTTAGCAGAAATTATTTATGACTTTCTTCTTGGAATGCATCCATGTTAGCCGGCATCTTGTAGAATTGCTAATTTTATTCTTAATAATGTCTTCCACATCACTCGCTAACTTAGGAGCAGTTATTTTTGATATATTGGCCATTGTTTTCTATATATAATCTTCTTCCATCTGTTAACTAGGTATGCGTTTTTGATTATATTGTGCTGCACAAAGTTCGCGTATTTTCGTATCTAAGCGACTTAACTGATCGTTAAGTAGATATCTGCTTTCCAGCTTCCAGCAACTCCCATCTTCCAGTGCACATGATCTCGGCAATCCCACCAGACGTGAAGCATCCCAATTTGTTGGTGCAAACTGACCCCCTTGCGAAGGAGGCGGAATTCGTGGCATTACTTTGTTTTTTTTTTCAGTGAGGAAGTAACCGAAATTCGATCTGCGAGATTTTTTTTCGCTTAAGTTATGGGAAATCTATCGTTACCACTTATAGAGTGGAAAGCCAAGTGGTTTTCTATTATCATTGTATTGTTCACAAGTGTCCATAAGATATCATCATCAAGCTACTTAAGTAGGTCTTCCGGAGTGGTGGCTATCTTCAAGGTTGATCTGACGCAAACCATTTTTGGACAGTAGGTACGCACTTCAATTTTAGATTAGGAATTATAAATTTTTATTTTACGCCCAAGTTCGAACCCATAAAACATGGAATGTTGAAAATAAATTTTATTTTCATTCATAATTAATATTTATTTTTGGAAATTTTAAAATCAAAACACGATTCCAATTAAAAAATTCAAATTCAATAATATTAGCTATCAAAATTATCCATATCATACAACGAATAGCAAAAGAATAAGCGTGTCAAGTGGTGTAACAGAAAAATGACAAAAGTTCTGCCAACTTAACTTATTACATGTAGTACAAAAATTCAGATGGCGCTCAATTCAAATATAAACGTGTTATTTAGACAGCCTCTATGTATAAACAGATGTCATAGAGGAACAAATTAATATTACACCTTCCAAATGGAAGCTAATTTCACTTAAAAAATATCTACCTTTTCGTAATTTAACGGTAACATACAAATAGTCACAGTAGCATATAAATAGCAAGTATAATCAGAGGAACTTTTGTAATAATAGAACTTCGAGTTTAAACCCAACAAATATAAATTCAATCTAATTCCAAGATTCAAATCTGGAACAATTTCAATTCGCTGTATCTAAAACGGCCTCAATCTTATCTGCCTTCCCGTTTCTTAACATAAGAGCAATTCAAGAAAACTCCTAAAATGGATATCTTCATAAAATAATAAGCATAATTATAAATGACATTTTATTTGATCCTTTCAATCCCCAAAAAAGTATTAAGAAAAGAGTTAAGGTATTCGATACCACCCAATTTAACCTCAATTAAGAAGGTTGGAAAATGACGAGCGAAAGGTTTAAAAAAAATTACATATATGGAATTAATAAATAATACAATGCTGCAGCATACCAATACCAAATACCACTTGCATCACATCATGCCCTTGTTTTCCTTGCAAGGTGAAGTGAAAAGTTTTACCCCCTGGAAACTTCTTGTGACAAAACGTGCAGCAATCCCGCGACCGCGTTCGTTTTCGCTAGCGACTCCTCCCCTACACAACACAATCCCTCGTTTGAATAAGAAAGTAAAAACAATAAAATCTGAATTCGTAAATAAATATTCGCATATTAAGATCAAGCAAAACATCTTCGGAATGGGATTCGTCACGGCGACAAAATAATACGCAAACAAATAATAAGCAGAAAAGAATTTATTCCTTGCAAAAAGTCGAACCGAGCGATTTGCATGAAGCTGCTCCACATCCGCAGTGCCGCACCGAGGAAAGAAAACACTATCCCTTAAGGCAGAACTTTTTTCACGCACGTATAGATGTAATGTATTCGGAAATTTACAATTTTGTAGAACACACTTCTTAAAATGGCCCAGTATGCTTAGCACCTCTGATAGGTAGACAAGGTTATATTTGAATTAATTTCCGCTTTAGACTGTTACTTGAGCTGGAAGCAGAATTAATCGCTGGAACCGAAGCAGCTTCAAGGTGGACTCACGGTGGTGAGGGGAACGTGTGTCAATGTGGACTTGGGTTGGAATAGCTTCTATTAACCGGGCAGCATGCATGGACATACTGACAATTTACAGTTATTAAAACTGTGCTGAATTGAAATTGCAACTTGCATTGAGTGACCAACTGCAGATATATCTGCTGCAAATGTAATAGAATTCGCGGGCGCCAATAGAAATTGCATAATAAAAGGTTCCCCTGTCTGACCATAAACCGGGGGTCCAGGCAAGTCATAACTATCTTGGGAGATTTGAATAAATGCCCGTTAGAAGCCAGCTCCCTCAATTACATCTTTTCTGGATATGCATATGAAGCTTCAATACTTGCGCAAGAAGGAGAAATGCTAAAAGTATTATATCTAAGGAAGTCAACGGTTTTTACTTTTATCGTTCCAGAACTTTTCCCGACTAACGTTTGCCTGGAATTTATTAAGTTTTATTCGACTTGTTGTAGTCAACTCACCGAGGAAAGTAAAACCGAATGTGGACCAGCTAATTTTATCTCTAATTTGCGTCAAATTCAGCCAGAGACTGATTTGCGATACAAAGATTCAAGATACAATAATTATAATTGAGCGATATTTGCATACATTGAATTGCATGGATGGCACGTTTGAATAAGTCGTCTAGGAGGCCAATGTGTACGCGCAAAGTACTTAGCTCTTAGCCTTAGGTGATAAACTGTTCCCAAGTGTGTACTTCCGTATGGCCGTAGTATATATGTACATTTGCCCGTAAATAAAGATAAGTAGATTATCCCCGAGATACCATCTGCCGAAATATGCCAATTCCCAGAAATGTATACAATCTGCTCAGTTTACTACGCAGACGTAGTTGCTCTACGGGAAATTTGCAATTTAATGGCTAATGTAGCGTGGGAAATGGGGTAATAAGGTGCATTTTTAATTTGGATAAGCACTTGGAAGGATACAGGCAAATGAGGACATTGAAAAACAACGACATTCAAATTGAGTGGAAGAGAATGCGGATATACATGAGTAGGATGCTCAATTGCTGGGCTGCGTCGTACCGCGAACCTAATTATACAGTAAAACTGGTACAAGCAATGTATCACTAGTGCCGTCCATGCATCGCCCAAATTATTTAGTTTAAAGTTAAAAATCATATTCAAGCCCATTGACCTTGTAAACCCTTTCTCAGTAGGTATGTTCAATACCAATACGAATAACACCATGTCGATATTTGACTTCGGAAAGGCGCACTTCGGATGCCTAGGCTACCCGCGACTACCTCCATAAGTTGACTCACCGGAATGGTCATACTGAGAGGATAGCATAAAAAACCGAGATACCACAAAAAGCATGCCAGTCAGTAGCTAATCAAGAGGCTCAATCTGTTTGAAGTGATGTGGAAAACAGTTCCCGGACAGTGTGCTCGGTGTCCGGAGCGAGAAGTTTTAGTCAGTAGTCTAAGCTGAGAGTCCGTAAATTGAATTTCCCCTCCAAAAAAGTTTTACTTTCTGCAGAATCTTGTATCTGCGTTTAGTTTCCAAAGTCTTCCATCGTGCAGCAGCTCCAGGGGTAATGGAGGTCGGATGACACTAGAGGAGGGGGTAGGAATATGAGACACCTATTTTGTTTTTAATCCTAGAGAGTCAGAATAAAAGACGAATTTCGTTAGTATATTTAATGCGGAAGTGTACTGCAAAAGCACAAAATTTGTAGACTTAATAGTGTTTCAAATTTTAACTTGACTTTGAATTTACATGGTTTTACAATAATCACAAATATCCTGCATAAAAAAACATTGAATCCACAATTCCCCCTCTATGAAAAGTCTTGCCTGGGAGATTAAGATTAGGCCGGGGAGCTTAATCTTAACACATTTCTTTGAAATGTGTAGACGCTTAATGAGGAGATGGGTAAATGGTTCTTGGCTCAACGCTGGTAAGTGTGCCTTCTGGACTAAAAGAGAAACTCATTATTATTATTTCGATTACTAACTTCCATTTAATTCGATGGTCCGCCATATTTTTTTAACATCTCAAAATTTTTATCCTAATTTGCCTTTCCTAAGCTTTGGCTGTAAATTAAAGAAAACCTATTCACTGCATAAATGGAGTAAACCTTGCACTTTAATTTACATCTTTTGCTGTTTTTCCAGCTTTTAGTATAGCTACGCTTCTTACGCTCTTATCTTCGTTATTTACCATTTCCAAGGCACTTCTTATTGGGCTTAGGTTTGCTTACAGATTTTAATTTTTTGTATAGGTACGATTACGTGGCATATTTGGCCCTGCAAAATAATAATAGGAAGCGTTTACAATGCTCATTGTCGCATGGGTTATACATTTATAAATTAACGGTGTTGCATATTGTTTGTTATGTTTGTTTTTATAACAAGTTAATAAGGAGCAGGATTACCAAATAAATGACTTGGAACTCAAAAAAATAAAAAATTATGTTGTATCTTTTTTTAAGATCAGGGAACAACCCTATAATGCACACACTACAGCTTAGGCGGAAGATACTTAGGGAAGAGCAGATTGGGTATATTTAATCTGACAAATGTTACAAATGAGCTACAATTGTTGGTATGAAATTATTACTATGCAACAATCCCAATGGCTTCGCAAGTACAACAGTAGAATTGCCTTAACCACTGGAACCCAGATAAATCTCCGTGTCCTGTGTAGGATTCGAACCCATGCCCATAGAGAAGAAAATCTGCAGACGTGCGCCTCAATCTGCTTGACCACCGGCGTGGGTGATGAAATACACGTTGCACTAAGTGCTCAACATTGAGTAGATGTCGGTAAAATTCACCCTAGAACCGCTGACTATCTATTACCCTAGATGCACGAAACAAGCTAATTGCCAATTAATACTAACTGGCCATTAAGCGGTCTTATGTACCTACGTTGTATTGGCAATTAAAATTTCTTAGTGGATCCAAATATTGATCATTACGGACGTCACTAATGTCCAACGTTTTATGCGCATCAGTCTCCTAATGCTGAAGAATGTACTAAAATTGACAGCTCTTCTAGTATCATTTTACATCGATCTGATCATGTGATTGTGACATTTCACTATTCGAATTCGAAGTAAAATAATACATTTTTTTCTTTATAAACCCTTACCTTGAGAAATAAATTTAATAAAATTAAAAGTTTTTCCTTCAATGCGTTTAATATTTGCATCTTACTGAAATTCATTAGCAATCGACGCTGCGTATACGACTCTTGCCAATGGTCTATTATTACTTACTAAATTCCCAATTAGCTAAATCCAAACTAGTTATGCAGTGTATCTAGAATGTAACCACGGATCTATGAAATTTAATGTAAATCATTATTAAAATTTATAACCAAATTTCTAACGACGGTTGCTATTGTCTGAATGATTTTCAGGGTGTGAGTGAGGTCCTTATAGAATGCAAGTCCTAAATTCCGACTTTAAAAGTATCTCATTAGATTAACAACAGCTTGAAAATCCTCGTGCAAATTTCTAGGTCACCCACAACTTAATGTAATCGTTTATAACGCTATAATGAGGCCATTTAGATTACGCAACTGCAGATCCATTACATCAGAGATCCTAATGATTCCACTACTTAGCAGAGGCACATACAGATCACTTGGCTGTTTTTGTTTACAATCCATTATACTTCGGGAGAGTTATCATGAAACCAGTTTGATTTAGATCTAAGAGCTATCGAATCAAGATCTATGCAGACATGCCTGATCTAATTCTTCCCGGAATAATTCATCTTCCACTTGGCTTAATTAAGACCGTTTAGAATAAACGTAATGTAACTGTGAAACCTTGTGAAAGTTTGGCGCGTGAACATGCAAATTCGGCTAATTACAATTTTTTCTGTCACCTGTGCATTTTACAAATAGTAACCTGTATGTGACCTCGCGTGGATGTATGTAAATTCGGATCGACGTCAGGTTCCACGTGTTACTTAAAATTCGGTCAACTTCTTAAGAGAGCTTCTTTGGTAAAATGGTGAATTTATTGGCTATTTTTAAGAATATTCAGGTGTTCTTTTGGGTACTGTGCTGTGGAAACCGTTAACAGGTACAAAATTAGAAACTTAACAAGTGGTGAAATTTGTTATATGTATACAGTCCGCGAAATGAGAAGGGTAAAGAGAAGTACACGTTAGAATTTCAATTAAACTTTGGCAGGGCATATAGAGTAGCTTAGCGAATCCCGGACATGAATAACTAAACCGAATCCTTTGATTCTTTCATTATCTTCTGCTTTAATACATCTGGAAGGCAATATATTGTTTGTAATTGTATTACAAATAAGAAAAAAAGTATATGAAAGTTTTTATTAATAGTTACGCGGAAAGGTTAGTATTAGCAATGTTTTATTAATACTAAGAATTATTTTTGTACCATTCTTTTCCAGTCAAGTAAAGGACACTTTAAGTTTAAGGCAACTTAATCATATTATTCCTTCAACTACCGGGTACCTCATTATGTGGTACAACACGTGGATCGGAAGCGTGGGTTTTAATAAAACAACAGAACACAACGTCAGAAATGTTTGAGGAGAACTCTATTTATTATTATGGCGGTTGAGATGGAAATATAGGCAAAATATTTATCCATGTCCCACGCTTCTAAGGCATGTCTCAGTGCAGAAACGAGGTACCCCCAGTATGGCCTGTGTCAAAACCTTCTAAACTACAAGCCATGAACTGGCCTTGAGCAAGAATATTGAACTCGTTTTTTATGAACGCTTTAAGATATCAGGAAGTGGTCCGTTGAATTTATAAGACCACTTTCTACTATCTTAAAGCGTTCATAAAAAAGAGTTCAATATTCTTGCTCAAGGCCAGTTCATGGCCTGTAGTTTAGAAGGTTTTGCCTGTGTATACCTTATGCATACCGCACAGTATGGGAACCTGCAATCTTCATCATTGGGGGGTAATCCCAATTGGACTCCTTGCAATGGAAAGAAGAACCATCTACATCCACAAGAGTAGATGGCAAGAGCTTTGGAATGGCGAGGGAAGAGGGCGGTGGACTGCTAGACATCTCCCACGAATCCAAGTGTGGATTCGCAGGAAATATGGCGAGGCGAACTACTACCTAACGCGTTCCTGTCCGTGTCTGTGCTTTCGGTATTAGGTCCAAAAGTTGGGAAAGCTGACACGCTCGAGTGCCACATTGCGGATACAGTAGAGTAGATACGCTCTTTATCTGTATCCGCCGGTGGGCAGATGGGAGAGGAATCGTGAAATTGGAGCTGGGCCGATTAACACCAGCACCAGACAACATTGTGGAGATAATGGTGGAGAGCAAGAGCCCCTCCCGTTGCAACTAGTGTCGAGGTTCGCGGAGGATACCCTCTGCACAAAGAACCGAGAGGCTACAAGAGGCGCTCCAGAGCACAAATAAAATAAGAGGCCCAGCCCGAAGTAATGTGGTAAACGGTTCCGGGCTGGACATCCGAATATGACAATATTCAATCATGCTGTCTTTAGGAAGTTCAGATCTCAATCTTTGCATTGAAAGTCTATTGGAGTATTACAGCATCTAATGTTGCATGGAGCATGGACGATGGACGTCTTCTTACTCAATTAAAATAATGAGCTGACGTTTTTCACTATTCTTCAAAGAGATTCGATGAATCAATTATTGAGCCTAATCACTGCTATCTGAACATGGAGAAATTCAAAAACGATGGATTCGAAGAGTTTTTTCTATAAACTAAACTAAAACCACAGAAGCTTACAAATTATAATTGAAAAAGTAGTGCGAGAACTGCAGTTTTTATTGTTTATATTTTTTTTTTAATCTCCGGGTAAGTTGGAGTAGGAAGTCCATTCTCTTGTGGAATGGTAAATTGTAGAATCTCAGTCAGGTCTTCGGAAAGCTTTTTATCTAAACAAAGAAAACGTGAGGAGGACTGAATGGATTCAAATTTTGATCAGGATCAATGTGATAATAATAAATGATAATAAGTTCAGTTTCAAACAAAGCTCTTTTATTTACTTCTCTTCTGTATTCACTGGATGGTCTAAATTCAGTCCGATGTTGGAGAAAAATTTACGAACAAGTCGGTATACGATCCTTCACATTTTGCTCAATCAGTTCAAGAGCTAACTACGCTACTTAAGTAGGAAAACAAATAATTGTTGATGGATGATTGATATAGTTCCAAGTCAATTCTCTGCAAGGTATTGATTTGAAGAATAAGCACGCTAGAAAATCTATCGTGTTCTAAGACCTTAAAAACAACGTAAAGACCCTTGTACTTTGGATTCAATATTCGTGAGATTGTAGAAACTGAAGATCCTCTATTAGAAAATTTCCTACCTTTTGGAGAAAAATGCTTTTCATAGATTCGTCACTTATGATTATCAAGTGAAATTGGGTTCTGTGTTCAAAGATGCCATAGACAATATATAAAATTTATTTATTTGTATGGTTCTTCATGGTGTAGTTTTTTCTGCTCACTTAAATCGTCACGATAGCTGTGCAACTTTTTTTTGTTTTTTAAGTCTACTCACCTCTTTCCACATACTACACAGATTTTGCACAGTTTTCGTTCAGT
>QYTT01085341.1:0-29483 GCA_006980735.1 Dasypogon diadema | reverse complement strand
AGAATACAGGATTTTTGCACTGTAATTACAATTTTATTAATATATGTAACTGTTTAAACATATAGTATGTGTTACCAACTGGGTGCAAGGAAATCATTTCTTTCACCAGTAGCGATTTACAGTATGATAAACCATTGGAGAAAGTAAGTTGGTATGTAATTGGATTATTCGTTAATTTAGTATGCAATACAGGCAAACCATTGGACTCATCTTTTTCAAAGTATTCCCATTCTTTGTACTCACTTTCACTGAGCTTTTGAACTATTTCGTTAATTGTTTTTCTTATATATTCAGTTGATTTTGGGGGATATTGATGAAATGTATCGCCTAAAATTTTCCTTTTATTAAAAATACCTCAAACAATAATTTATATTGAATTAAATTTAAATTATTTCGCATCTACATTGTGAAATTTGCTCAAAGAGCTGATAAAATCTAAGTTGCACGATTGGTAACAGCGATATTACAAAAAATAACTATAGATAACCATGCCGAACTGTAGATGTACTATTCGATAGGCAATAAATTCAAGTCAAACAAATAGAAGCCAGTGTTACAACGGTTAATTAAATGCTGCTAACAAGAATTGTAGTTGTGAAAAAATTGCATTTACCGTGTGTGAGCTTAAGCAAGATCATAAAAAATAATTTCCAATAATATCATTTAATCTCTTGCGCTGGAAATGAATTGACAGGTGCCCATCTCAAACTCGTTCACAGGAACTTAAAGCGATGGTGCAGAAAGGTATTCGTTCCGAATATGCTGAACGAATAAAGAAAAACGGAATGTAATATTCCGAAAGAAAATCCGAAATGCATAAAGAAAAACACCCATTACAGCTAAGATCGAAACCTTTCCAATGATATACATATCGCTGGTATTAGAAGAAACAAATTTCTTTTGATTCTTTGGTAATAGCCGGGACATATGTTAATGAAATTCTCCTTCTAACGTTAATTCACCCAGCAATAAACTAATTTTAGTTCGGTTAAAAATGGAAGGTAATAAACTCATTTCAATTCGGTAAAAATAAGCATAACAAAATTCATGAAAATCTGTAACAAAATTTCAATCTCCCCTGCTCCCTAATTTTGAGCACTGACCTCCATTTTTTACAGGTTCGAATAGGTTGTACAAATATTTAATTCGATAGTATCACATTCCTTTCTCAAGTTTATCATTTAAAAGATATTAGCGATGAAATTGAAATTATCAAAATATTTTTTGTATCGTTTTACCAATTCCTTTGCATTTAATAAAAAATTTCCAAGACCGCGTTGCAACCATAATACTTTCAGGTGGCAAATTATGTTTTATGTTGATTAACTTATTCTTAAAAATTACCAGTTAATATCCGGTTAACTGAGGGTAAAAACCGGTTTTCAAAATAGCTGGTTATTTTTGACCAACCCCAGTTTGATATTATTTCCATATGCTTCGATATTTAGCTACCATGACGCCATTTTACTTTCAATGTTTTTCACTTGCACTTGATTTTATAACTCAAGAGTGGGACAATAATAAATAAGCGTGTTTATATTTACTTGATTACTACTAAATTTTCGAATTTTCAGTGTTATTTTAAAAAAATTATAGGAAAAAAATATTTTGGGCTCTAAACTGTGACGCCATAGGTGCATGTTCCATGATTACTAATATATTCAGATTTTTTGTTTCAGAACCACGGTCAAGCCTGCATATTATCAACCAGTTCGACCCGTCCATTTTCGTCGTGTTTCCCGCCTAATCAGTCATTTGTGATCTTTTTTCTTTTAATTGTAGATAAAAGTGTCATTAATAATAGACAATAAATATCACATACCTGAATGCTATCTCTTTTTTCTAATTAACTTCCCAAAATGCCCTTAATTTAAGCGGTTCTACACTGTTCTCCCCCCTTAAAGAGAATATCAGAAACGTTCTTCTTTTGTATGCTCCTAATAAAACCTTAATACACATCTCCAAGGATCAACTCGAATCCAAGTCTTCGTCTTAGTCTGATGCCAAATCGAAATTAAGACGAAGCAAAGCTGACCCAATTCGTTATAGCTTTGCTTGATCTTTGTCATTTCGTTCATCATTTTATGATTAAGACCAGTGTGCCTCTTGGGCAGGAATTGACGGGAATTATACTTTTTTCTTATTTTGAACCATTTGATTTTATTTGTAAAATTTTTTAGTTTATTGTAAATAAAAGATAATACGAAAGATTATTTTTTTAATATAAGGTTGCCTCAACCTTCTTCACTAACTGTTAAAACGAGACAAAGACTTGAATTGGAATCGGCCTTGAGTTTCAATCTGTATATGGTGATTCCTCTATGAGCTTTACAGTCCACTGATACTTCTACGACTTAGTGGCTTACGCAGAGAAGAATACGTCAATGCTTACTACAATGCAAACTGATTCTTTTCTTAACGATAGGTGTAAATGAAATGACAAACATTTACAAATTTTCCACCATAAAAATATCTTAATTGCCAGGCTATTATTTAAAAAAATACAAAAAAAAATATGGAGCCCTTTATAGAAAAAGTTTCCAATATTTTCCATTGCAAAGGAAAAGGGCCTTTCATATAAAAGAAGAAAAATAACAATGCTAATCAACTAGTAAAGAAGCAAGATTTAAGGAAGCAAACGAAAACAACTTTTTTGCAATACCTTCACAGTTATTCCAACATTTAAAGATGTAAACATTAATTTCACACCAACCTGTATCAACAAAAACTTCCTGTGTTGAAAAAAAATCTTGCAATCCAAAGGCTAGGGGACCACACATATAAACTTTGAATGTTTTAAAAGTACTTTGAAATTTGTTTACAAAATCCGTGTAGTGGGTTGTGTCGATTGCTTTCATTACTGATTGTGTAAAATTTTCCATAGTCTGTCCATTTCGAAAAATTCGTTGAATTTCTAAAATAAAAGTTTGTACTTAATTTCAAAACAAATTCTTAATATTTAATTACCAGGAGAAAGGTTATTTACGAGTTTTCCGGACTGTCCTGACACAGATAGATTTTGGAACACCGATAATTTCTTAACATCCTCTATTTTCGCTATGAAAGATACGATTAATATCTATTCATGTTCTAAATAAAACGTTCTTACAATTGAAAACTTCTTCATTTGTAGAACTGAGTTGATTGTTTTTCTCTATAGCATTCTTCTGTTTATTTTCAAATTCTGCTACTTTTTTTTGATGGCCCATGCTTATGATATGACGATGTACACTGTTTTCAAAAATTGCCTGCCATTTATGAATCTTGATTAGAAAGGGGTTTTTGTGAAACTGGATCAAAAGTGTATTAAAATATGAGTAAAGACAAACTGCCTTTTGTTCTAAAAGAGATACTTCTGTAACAGAATAACCGAATGAAAGTATTCGCTGGGATGTCAACTCTTCAGCATGCCCGGCGATAATCTAATCTAAATCCTCAGCGCAGATGCCTTGAAACCATTTCTATTTACTACAGTTACCTAAAGGATATCTCCTTCCCAGTTACCTGGAATTACATATTATTGGAATACTAATGGCATGCTTCTTCACTAAGGTAATCAAGGTCTAGGAATTCCAGGGTTGCGCTAATAGAATGTCTCGTACACATCTGCTCCTTAGATTATATGATTTTATCACCCATGCTGGAGAGCAGACTGTACAGACAACTATCCTGAACTCGTTCCAGGTGTTTGCTAATTACCCAGACGGCTTGCTCAGAACAAAGTGTTTGCACTCCCTTATTTTGTCATTTTCAAGGCGTCAACAGGGATTTCGTTGAGCTATAATAAACCTGAATTCGTCGCCTTTTTTTTATCGTTACACTTCCACAAAGAATTTAATTTTTAAGTTAATCTATAACTAAGAAATGTTGTTGAAGGATTCTGTCCGTACCAAACCAAAAATTTTTCACAATAGCAAAAGTCCTTACTCACAACAAATTAATTTTAAAAATGTGGGTTTGATCTGGCACTATTCACTAAAATAAAACCTATCACTATTAAAGTCTCACTAATAAGCGTTGATTAAAAGCTGTTTCATTCTGTTGCACTAATCGTTTTATAATAATGAAATATTGCACAGAAATTAAAATTTTAAATTAACAGAATTGGTTAGTCCTGTCGTCAAGTACACTTACAGAAATTTAGTGCTATTATGAGAGTCGAAAACGAATCGACTTTCTAGTTAAGGCACACTTTAAAATTGCATTTACCAGGTAAAATATTCTTGACTACAAAGTCAATCTGTTTTCGACTCTCATAATACGGCCCTTGGTAAATGAAAATTTCGTACTTCTGAAAATTTGTTGTATGGTTTTGAGTGAGAGCATTTCATTGAGATCACAACATATAATATTCCCATAAAACCAATTAAGAACAAATAGTAATGGTTAACATTAATTTCGGTTACAAATCCTGCTTATGACGATCACTTTGTTTAAAACTTTGAATTTACCTTACAAATGGAGCATATTAAATTATCTTCGTAATGCAGGACGCTAAAATCTAGGTCCGTGACTTCTTGCTTATAGTTCTTGGGTTCACCCCCAATAAATTCGTCAATTTCTTCTACAGCACTTAAAATATTTTTAACAAGGCTTTTATCCACAACATTGTACTTTTTACGAAAGTGACGAAGTTCCGTGATGAAAGAATTAATTCTGGCATTTAAACTTTGAATCTGCAATAAAACAGCATTAAACTCCACAACTGCTCTGAATGCATCAAATTGTAAAATTCACCTCTTTCGCAATAATATTTACTTCTGTCATCTTCCTTATCAGGTGTTTCCCCGTAATTGTAAAAACGTTTTATCAGCGCTCTCTTCTGTACAATTTCCTATTAGTTTTAAAATTTGTAAAAGTAGATCTATGGTGGTAGCCAATGTATATCACTTGAACTGTTGTCAGCAATTTTAACTAAAAATACTGATCCCACCCAGCTTTAAAATATTGATATTTAATCAAAACACACTATCAATGATCGCGCTTCCCGCCACCCGGAACAAATCTACAGCACATTTTGCAGTACCTTGTTCCATTCCCGCCTGATCATCACCAGCCGGAACGAGTTCGGTACATGGAATGAGAGCTATAAAGTCGTGTGCAAAATCGTCTGATAGCTTGCTAATTCTAGTACTTTTTCATTTAGGTTGCTAAAATTCCAAATTGTCCTCGTCTTCTTTTGCTAAGCTTTGAAATACTGTCCCAATTATTTCGTCACTGATTTCAGTTTCTGTCTCCCATTACTTAGACAAGTGGACAATATTTTCAAAACAAATTCTTCAGTAATAAATATGAAAACAACAATCTTCTTCTTGGTTAAATGTCAAAATTTAGCAAAACAATTCTACCTTTGGTTTCGCACAGCATTAAAGACATATTGGAAAATTTCAAATAAAAAGTAGAATTTTGGCAAGTAATTAGCCAACTTCGCACACACCCTTAAGAACGGTGCGTGTAAATGAATCTTAAGGTCCAGTTACAATGGACGTAACGTAACGTAAAAAGACGTAATCCACAGTATAGAGAATACAAGTTATGCTTGGCCCGAGCACTACTTCCGCCATTTTTTGTCGAAGTGACGTCACTGCGCCAAGAGTTTTTGGTTATATTGCTGAAAAATTCTAAAATTAGTCCTGAGAAAATATGCTAGAGTATGCGCATCGGAACATTATTGCAAAGAAATAAATGAAAACTATGCTCAACTATTTATTTAATTAATAAATTACTTCGAATTTCCACACAATTTTGCCGAGATGACGTCACGGCCAAGTGTCATTTTCCCCCTCGAGCATACCTTGTATTCTGTATACCGTGATCCTGTTAAAGCTATACAAATGCAGGCAGCATGAAGCTGGCTTCAAAAAATCTGAAGCTGAGTTTAGGCAAATTTCTAATTTTGCTGCTGCAGTTGCAATTGTGACAACTTTGCGACATAGAGAAAACATATGATTTGTGTAAACAACTTTCATCTGTTGTTTAACGTACACAAAGTGAAGCGAAGCGACTGAAAGAGGTAACAACGATGGAAGAGAAAATTATAAATTTTATGATGGAGAATCCATTTATGTACGACGTAAATGATATAAATTACAAGAAAATTAAGCCAAAATAAAATTCCGAAATGTCAACAAATTTCTTCTAAGTTGGTAGAATGTGTATGAAGCTTGCAGCTTGCGGCGTTCATTTAATTTTACCCGCCAACATTCGGTTGACAGCCAGTTTCATGAAGCTTGCTGTCTGCTGCTTGCGGAGTGCATTTGGATTCGGACCTAAGGCTCTGTTCGACATATATTTTGCAGGCAGATCACATGTATGTGACAAACTTGGTGTGATTAGCTAAAATCGCACACTTAATTTACCGTGGGTAGCTTTAAATAAATATGACACATCTAATTTGAAGAAAAATCGTTAAACAAATTCTTATGTGTCAAAAGAATGATATATCAATGTGGTCTGCTTAAAAGTAAATTCGTTAATGAATTTAAAAAGTAAGTCAGTGCATGTATTTATAATAATCGTTAGCGTAATAGTTTCATAATTAAGGATTAGATCACCATATGAATGAATTCTTTCCTGTTTACAGTTTTCACGTTATAACGATAAAACCGATTTCTAACGGAAGTCACCAAAAATTCGCTTAGAAATTAAAGGCGTTAAAAAATGTTTTTTTTTATTTACGTCTAAACTATTAGCCGGATCGGGATGAAACTTTTATAGGTGTATGCAGAATCGGTTCTAGATCTGAATTTGTCAGATAAAAAATGTACCGTTACGAAATTATTCGCATTTGGAAAATGGTACTTTTCATTAAAATGGATTACTTTTTCCATTAATTTCATAGAAGCTGTGGAGGAGTTCCTTAGATATTAGTACCATTGAGATGCGGTATTTTATGACAAATTACTTATCAAATGTAGAAAATTACCGTAAGAAAAAAGTATTAGCTATGTGGACGTATGACGTCATAATATGTACCAAGGCGCTAAAAGAGTGGGGAAATTTGTATATATCTTACATTGGAAATTGAATATCTCAGGTAAATATCAGCCGATTTTCAAAATCTTTTCATTTTTTACTTTGCTAATTTTATCTGATTTTTTAAGACAATTTCGAAATCTATAACTTTTATTTTTGTTGAAAAAAATGATAAATCGGGCTGAAATTATGGTGTCTACTTTGCGACGGAGGTAACCGTCTGCGTATAATTTAAATAGAGGATCACAAAAGGCCTGGAGAAAATCACGAATTGTTCATCACGTCCTTTCCAGTTAAGTTTGGTATCAGAAGATTGGTTTCGGTGACGATGGGTGGATGCGAAGATGGGGGATGGGAATATGCGAAAATAGTCGGTTGGGCAGATTTGAAGATTGAAAGAAGGGAAAAAGGTGGGAGGATGGGAAGATGATAAGGTGGGGTGTTGGTGTATTCGGTTATCATCCCTAGGAAAGTTCTACTATACAAGTAAAATCACGGGTATTCCGAGCAAAGTCGGATGGAGGCAAGCTATAGTTCTTAATAAATTCTGTTTCATTTCATTCAAAGAAAGCCATTCAAGTTTTATTTTCACTTTAAGGCTTCTGACTAAATGCAACCATTTAAAATAAAAGGTTCTTATAGTAATACAAGTAATTTCCGTGTCAATCTACAACAATATTTCTTGTCTGTATAAGGTATTAGCTATTTGATAAAAAATTAGGGGAATATGAAGAAATTAAAACACAGTTTTAGCTTTTTCTAGAAAATGATTTTTTCTCATTTTTTATTATAATGAATTAATTTTTTCCATAATTTTACTCATCTATTCTCATATATATAACTATTTATATACCTTTATAGATTTTATTAATTATTGATTCAATAATACAGTTTTCAATACAATCATACGCGAAAAGTCTTTCGTCTTCTCAGTTGATTTCTATTTATAATAATTTCCCATCGTGTTCTGTTTTTATGCAGCAATAATAAAGGTTTTTACATAATTACTGTTGAGTTGTTTTTCTATAATAATACAAATGAAAACAATAGAGACCATTAACATCTTTTTACTTCTTCTAACTAAATTTTATTTCCGGCTATTTTCTTAAGTTAGTTTTTCGCGAAGAAGCACATTTTTGCTTCTATTAAAATAATTTCCAACAAGGATATGTCTACGTGAACAAAAAAAAAATCTTAAAATTTCGGCTAAGCTAAAAAGCCGTTTAAGATCTGTAGAATTACTAATAAAAGTCTGACAGACGTAATGCCTACATTCAAATAAGAAAGCAAATTGAATTATAATCAAAATGAATTCGTGTCACTATCTGCAATGAAAAGGGAATAAGGCGACTGACCTTTAATCAGTAAACCAATTTTTTATCTCATTAAGGGGGAACTCTTCTGGGCTTGTACTTATTAACAAAGCGAGTAATATTTAAAAGTGATTCCAGTTGTAAACAATATTCTAAGTACACAGTTGTACTCAACGCGTTCGTGGAATATGGTAGCTTTAAGGCCAATTTATATTATTATAACATTGTAAGGAAACAGTGCGAGCGGGATAGATAAAGCTAACATGATAAAATACGAAAAAAGACAAAACATATGCCAACAAAATTTTACGAGCTAAAATGTCAATTTCCCCGCTGGAACAGAATTCATTCTTCATTCTTTGTCCTTTTTTTACACATATCATCAATCAATAAAACCATCTCGTTCAGGTTTTCAGTAAAAAACATGTTGCTGCTATGTAAATTGACCTTTAAGGTAGATATTTTGATATTGGTCACAGCTTTTATGACTTTAGAATTTCCATACTCTTAAAATTAATGTTATGTTCAGAACACCTTTAAGAGACATCTAGCCGTACAACATATCAAAAGATAAAAAGAAAGATAACAGAACGAAGGACGAAAAAGGGATGCCAAATGTCCTTGTTCCTTAATATAATCCGATCTTATTGTTTAAATAATCTGTGAAGCCTCCACCTTTAGAATGAGTCATAAACGACTGATTTTTTAAACACTGCCAGAATCCAAATTTTTTTCGCTTTTCCGAATTTTTCCAAAAATGATAACTCCAAAAATGTTTGGCCGAAAACCGAAATATCTCACATAAATTGTTTTAAGCTCTAGCTGAACGATTTAGCAAAATTTCATTAAAGCTTAAGACAGTCGGAATCGGTAGATTTTTAGTGGAATATATCTCAAAGCGATATGGTGAATTGAGTTCTGTGTGCTATAGTAGCTACTCGAAAAATTGGAATTAAATTAATTTCAAAAACATAATCTCGAATGAATTTTAGCCGCAGCCTATTAAAAAATTGCCAAATGATTGCGATCGAACAAATGCTTAGTGCACTATTATGGAAAAATCGACAGTTAGTATGTTTCCATGCACAAGGTTGAGTTGGAGTTGAGTTTTCGTTGAGTTTATAAAATGGCCTCTTAACCTGAAGTGTTTCCATGAGCACGTGTGGAGTTGAGTTGACAGTTGGCATTTGTCCGATATGCCCCTTTTTTCAAATTCAGTTCTCACAATCTTAAAAATGTCCTTTCTCCTATGCTTTTTTTCCGCAAATTAATTTTAATATATTTTTCTCCCAAACTATTCAAATTAATGAAATGCAAAACACAAAATAAACAAAAATGACATTTGTAGCTAAACTCAACTCAACCCGACCTTTTTCGTGGAGTTTACTTGGATTTAACGAAACTCAACTCAACTCGAGTTTCCATGACCACTAACTCGAGTTCAACTCGGGTTCAACCTTGCATGGAAACATACTAAGTAACAGCAATAATAAAAAAAAGAAAATAAATTTGTTTGTAAAATTTCTCTGTTAGTATTTGTCGATTTTTATTTTTCCTATATTCGTATTTTTTATATATATGCTAGATATGATTGCGAAAATATCGACGATTACGAGTTTTTAATAGACTAATTCAACCATGATATAAGATTCAAGCTGAAAATGATCAACTTTACCAGACTGTTTAGAGCAGTAATGGGCAAAATAAACTCTCTTCACATAAACTCACAGATTTAGCTTCAATCTGATAATCTGGTGGAGTACAAAATATTAGCAGGACATTGCTCGTTTTAAAGAAAATTTCCCCTGATATATGATTTCAGCACGAAAATCAGTCGATAGAATGCGATCTTATAAAACCGCGCACGAACTTAAATGTGCACCACTTGCACGTGCATCGTAGAGCTTTTAGCTTCTGTGCCCAAGGGCACAGTTTTGCTCATCACTAGTTTAGGGTATAACCTGCGGGTTACACACGCAAGCATAACTACCATGCAAGCTCTACTACTACAGTACTTGCAGGTGTAAACTCAACTATCATGAAGGTAGTTACTAGTTACACTGCCACTGAACTTGCATGCTGAAAAATCATAGCAGTTCAATTGATAGTTCTTTGATAGTAAATTAACAATTCATTGTTTGCAACGTGGCGGGGAAGAAATATACGCGAACGTACCATGGACCAAAGGTGTTAAAATGCCTCATAGGAAAGCCTGAAAAAATTTTTAAAATGTTTTCCCTCGCGTTCCTGTAAAAATCTTTTTATAAATTTTTCACTTGCATTACGCCAGTCAAAATGACTAACTCACGAAGCGAATGGATCTCTCTCTTTCTAACCATTCTATGACTTGCGTTTGTTTTTAAGGAAAATAAAAATGTTATTAATTAATTGTGGTTTTTATTTCATTCATTCATATAATTTTTATAAAATATTTCACAAATTAAAACAAAATATTCACAAACAAAAGTGCACTGAGGTTGAAATCAGGTGTGAGTCCTATAGTATTATACTGTGAGCGGTATAAAAACACGTTATGCAAGTAGAGTTAATACTGATATTATTTATGTGCTGGCAGGACTCTCAGCAAAGAAAAACTGCAGATTAACCAAATTTCCCAAATGTGGAACGTGGTCTCTTAATTTTCTAGATTTTTGCAGGTTTAAACAGAGGAACAAAAAACAACGGCACAAAGATTTCGAGCTTTAAGATTTGTTTTGATATGTTTTGAATAAGACTTTAAAAAGAGTTCAGTACTTCGTTTTTACGTCGATTTAAGAGCTAAAGTGGTTGTACGGTATATCGTATAAGCAGGGATTGGCAGTATTTAAATACAAGTATTTGAGATACGTATTTAAATAATTTTACAATAGAGGAAGCGGTATGTGGTAAGAAAATTGTAGTAGTACTAAAACTGCACTCTTATAGGGCAAGACTACAATGTTTATGGAAGCATTACCATCGAAATTATTCACACACCGCCGATAAATTATCTTCAGTTGAGTTTGCCGCCAGAGTTTCATTATATTGAACTGATCACTTTCTAACTTTGTGTCTCATTTTACTACATTCACCTAAACTGTAGGTGCATGTAGGATTGGAGGATGAGGATCAAAATGTAATTTGATATATTTTCAAAGTATCTAAAATATAAATTTGTCAAGTATTTAAATGCTCAATAAACAAATATTTTGTATTTCTTATTTAAATACAAGATATTCAGCATTTCGTATAATGTGCTTAAATAAATTTTTAGAAGCATTTCGTCCAGGCCTGTGTACAAAGCGCGTGAATGAGTGAAGATGGATTGGGATAAAATACATTGTTTAGACAAAAATTTAAATAAGGATAAGACTCCTGATCCAAATTAGGAAAAGCTTCTGACCAACCATCGGGACATAAGACAATGCCATCAAGAATTTAATTAGTACCATATGTGCCCAAGCTACAGAGTTGAAAAAAAAAAACTGAAAATTATGAAGTTAGACAGTGTGAGGTATATATTAGGAAATCACGATAATGAAAACTCAGCTCGCTGAGATGTGTGTAATGGGCTGGCCCCATCGGGTTTCTTTAGAAAGTTAAAGAGAAAGAGCACTAAGAAGTAGGGTGTTCTGACGAGCGCGCGAATTTAAGACCAAATTATCGACCAAGTGATAATAAAAAAAAATTTTTGAGCTTCTAATACAGGCAGTAATTATTTTTTCTTGACTTTTTGCCCAACGATGCTCCACCAATGGACTGTGATGTGCGTATTTCTTGCAGTACAGAATTAAAAAGATGGGAGGCATCCAGTGAGGTATCCTTTGAGCAGAAACCAGTGTGGACGTTTTAGTAGAACGGAGTGTTCTATTATATCTTTTTATTCCGCCCATATTCTTTGAGTGCCACATTGAAATTTTCACAAAAATCGATATATTACTATTAACCCTAAAAATTTTATCTCCTCTTTGTAGCATTAATTTGATACTTAATTTATTGCTGTAGGATAACTAGAACCAAAGTTATGACTTTTTCAACACTGGTAAATGCAAAAATCTCATTTTTCAAAATTTCTCACATATCTCAAAAAAAGAAAGGTTAAGATTAGAAGAAAAAAAAATAGAAAAAATACGCAATTACTATTCTCATAAATCTTTACCAATATGCAAACTTTCGTGAAAATCGAAGAGGGTCGATTCAGAGCTCTGGTCGATTTTTCGTGGAATTACCCCCTTTAATTTCATGCGAGTCCTAAATGGACTAAATGGATATTATTTTATTGCAACTCTCTGCACGCGAATATTAAATAGAAAGCAAAACCATTTCAATTTACACATATTCAGCTTATTTGTAAAATATGGAAATTCCCTTTTGTATAAAATACTACCTTATTGACCTTAATTTTTTTAATCCGCCATGTTTACTAGGCTACACTTATCTGATATCTTATAAAGTAACTTCTTTCTCATATTAAATAATAAATTATTAATGAAAGAGTTAAAGTGAATTCCAACAAAGAAAATTTATGCAGACAAAAGCCGTCATTTCCACTTGAGGGAGTTAAAAATTATTACCACAAAAATGTTCTAAACCCCCTTTTTTAAAAGGTTATACATATCTGGAAACGATTGATTTAAAAAGTTCCAGAGCATATGCACTGCAGATAGGACTGTTAAAATATATAACTATGACGAGAAAATAATATTTTAAGACTTACTAATACATGAATCATTACTTTTATAAACCAAACTATTTACAAAATTTTATTTTGTATGAAATGAATGAAATAAATATATTATCTATGTAAAAATAAATTTAAGGAAAAATGAAGAAACTTCGCTTTAGTATAATTTAATTTGAAACTTCATTGATTACAAAAATAACAAAAACATAAAAAATAAGAATACGTTTCATTTAAGCTTAAAAAGCTTGCGTCTGTCTGTCTACCTGACTATTTCTTACGTTTTCCTAAAAACTGTAAGTAACCTATAAATGAAAGAAATAAAGCTACTTTTCGCTCAAGTAAAAATATAATACAATCGCAATAATAATAAAAATAAAAACGTTACTTTCTATAACGTATAAATTGTCGCAATAATATAATTACCGTAATTAAATTCTTTAAAAAGCAAATATAAGAAAATAAATGTTTTATGAATTAACGCAATGATATTTTCGATACGAAGAAGACTTTTTGCTTAAAATTAAAATGAATGTCGTGTAAAAATTAGCGTCGACTAAGAAGTAACTTTACTGTAATGATAATAATAATAATTAAAGAGTCTAATCGAACGCATATTTTAGTTTCCTTTTGTAGCCTCTTTCGCGGCCATAATGAGTGGTGTTAAACTAGCCAACGGACGAGCTAGTTTAAGAAAAGGATGCTAGAAATGCAAATAAAAAAAACAAATGTTGTTTCAATTCTTATTGGGAATATTGAGAACATTTATGAAAAACTTACTTTTAAAAGTTCATGGGCACTTGCTCTACGGTCCACGTCGACTTCTAAGCACTGATCGAGAAAATCTAAAAATATTGGCGATAATTTGTCCTTTTCTTTAATTTCTGGTTTCCCGTTTGTTGCTATAAGGTACAGAGCTTTAAGAGGATTTTCATTTAAGTAAGGCGGCTCTCCTTCAACCATTTCTATTGCCATAATTCCTAGTGACCACAAGTCCACCTGAGAAAAAAAATACATACATTTTTTTAGGAGATTGACAATTTTCAATGTGTTTTATAACTTTAGGCATGCGAAGAAATGCTAAGGTGTCCCAGAAAATTTTATTTATTGTTGACACAAGATTACTTCGCATAAAGGACTGACATTCTGACAAATGATTACACGATTCTCAGTACACTGAAGAATTTTGTCGCAAAAACTGTATCTTCAGAATATTTATTGAAGTAGTCACAGACATTAGGTTTACGAAAATGTAGAATTTCAGAATTTACTACAAACAGTATATAAATTCAGTTAAAAGCGTACCCATTCAAAATTCTTGTTGGCTACACATGAAAATGTGGGGTCAAATTAAAGGAAATTCTGTAAACTTTAATAATATCTGAAATAAGAGTATATGTGTCCAAGGAATTTTACGGAAAATACCGTTATTACCTGGAAAGGGTTGAAACAGGTACCTGATTTTTAAGTTTATAGGGGTAGTAATTGCAAACGGAAAGTTGTTCAGAAATGTTTTATGAGTCATTTGAAAGCAGACTAAGTCCTTTATCGAATGGTTTACTGCTTACTAATGTAGCGTAGCTTTGGTAGTGGCAATTGAGGAATTTTGAGACAGAAGTTTCTGATCAAATTTTCTGCTTTTTACCTGTTTTATTTCTGAGTTAGTTTTGCACAAAAGATTTCACACAGTTTCGATTCCGCCACAAAAAAAATGATTTTTCATCGAAACTGTACCGATACCATTCTGGAGCTATTGTTTACTTAAAATTTTCGTTCTTAGTTAAAACATCCCATCAGCTAATACTAAAAAGCATTTAGAAATTAATTAGAAATTATTGCGCTTGCTACTATATGAAAAGGACGAGTAAACGTAAACATAACGTTTAAACGTTTCGTAAGAAAAGGTTTATCTCAAATTAAACGTTTTTGAAGGGTACGTTTAAACGGAAAAACGTTTTAGACCTGGAACCCTAGTTTTTACCGAGTCGGATATTCAGTCGAAGCCCTTCGACAGATTCTGGCATCCTGCCCTTTTAACCAAACTCTTAGCATTTGGCCTTGACCCTTGTCTTTTTACCTGGATTGGAAATTCTCTTTCTGACCGCTCCATATGTTACTTTGGACGGTGTCATCTTTATCTCTTACAACATCAAATTCGGCTTACCTCAGGGCTCTGTATTATACCCCATTTTCTTTCTGCTCTTGATTAATGACCTGTTATCTTTTACCTCCAATCTGACTTACAGTTTTGCATATGACAGTACCTTTGACTTAGCGTACTCGTTCGAATTAGTGAATAACTCCCGTGGTATTGCCACTGATAACAACCGAGCACGCATGATTGTATCTGTTTACGACGACCATTACTGGAATTTTCGGCTGGGGCAGGGCGAATCGCGTTGAGTTCAATGCATCCAAAACCCAAAGCTGTCTGATTTCCCTCAAACGGCTAACTTTAACATCTTGGGGGTTTACAACACGAGTTTCTATATTTTATCATTTATTTTTGAGGGTATTTTTCCTTAATTTTGCCAATCAATATGGGAATGGAAATGAGACCATAACAAAGTACGTCAAGAAACATGATTTTCCAAACCACAGACACATTTCTCTCCTCTCTTTTGAAGATGCACGTCAGGTTTGTTTCAGTACCTGCAGAAATTGCAAGCGCCTCGCAACAAATTGCAAAAAGTTGTTCCCATACATACTTCCGTAAGAAATTTATGTTTACGACACATCTTCCCCTCCTGCGGAAAATTTAAGAATTTTGCAGAAGCTCTGATCGGCTGCAGTTTTCTTAAATCCCTTTGTTGTCAAAGTAACAGTTGCCTATATGTTAATTGGGCGAACAAATTTGAACAAATGTGAACAATCTACTTCTGGTTTTTCAGAAAATTGAAGAAATTTGTTTCAGAACTTTTAATGAATTCCCTTTCACCACATAAATAAGCAAACTTTAGAAATTTTCAGTTGCAAAAGTATAGGAATACACCTATTAATAACATATTATGCCATAATTACCTTTGGTCCATACTGCTTTCTTGTAACAACTTCAGGTGCCATCCAGTATGGTGTTCCAACCATAGTTGTGCGCTTCGATTGTTCGGGTGATATTTGTGCACAAAACCCGAAGTCAGTTAACTTAACACTACCGTCAAGCCCCAGCAAAATATTGTCACTCTTTATATCTCGGTGTATCACTTGATTGCTGTGCAAAAATTCTAATGCTTGCAGTACTTCACGGCACACAGCTGCTATTTGGCCTTCATCCATACAAGTTTCAGTCACAACATCAGTTAGGGAACCTCCAGGCAAATACTCCATTACAACCCATAATTCTTCGGATACTAAGTAGCTGTCCAAGTAATTTACAACATTCGGATGTTTGTTCTCTCGCATAACAAGAATTTCATTGATAATAAGTTCTTTCTTTGGTTGTTGGCTTAGGTTCATCTGTTTTATCGCGACCTCCATACCAGTGGAACTTTCAATGGCCGTATAGACGGTTCCAGAAGCACCTTGACCGATTTTCTCCATTTTTGTATATTTACGATTAGGATCACCCACACTTACAATAGTACGTAGTTTTTCTAGGATTTCCTCATCGGTCATTTTCTTCTTTTTCACAGCTCCCCGAGATTCATTTGTAGGTGTTGTTGTTGCTACAGGCGGTGTAGTCGCGTTCGTCGTTTGAGAGTTATTGACAGGGACAACGTTATTTAATGTAGAGTTTGTTGTGGACTGCGTGGTCAGAGTAGACATAATTGGCGACGTAGTTGATGTTATTTGAATAGTTGCATTGTTAGCGTTTGTTGTTAAACTGTTTGCATTATTTTTGTTTTTGTCAAGTGTAGGACTCTTTATTGTCGGGGACATATGTAACGGAACGGCTGGTGGCTGTGGAATTTGCGGTGATGGTGGTGGTGGTATATCTTCAATAGGCCGAGTGTATATTGATTTCGTTCGTTCGGGCCGACTAGCGATGGGTGGTGCGATTTCATCTTCATTAGCAGAACTATGAGATGATGGCACTAAGTTGTGTGAATGAGACTGACTTAAAGGTATCACTTGAGGACCAGTATGTGATTCAGAATCCGTTGGTGTACTGCTCGGGCTACTACTGCTAACTCGACTAAGTGATGAACCTAAAAAAATTCCAATATTTTTCAATTCAATTTCGCATTGCTAATTTTACCTGAATGCGTTGTTGTTGCATTTGTCATATATTTCGAGTTAGGCCTCTGTTTACTTGTATTGTCAAACCATTTGAGCACGTCTAAAACAGCTTGTGGATTTTTCTTTTGTTCTTGTTTGCTTATATTTGAATTCATTAGTAGACGTGCCCATGCTTCTGGCATTCCCTGGAAATTCATAAAAAGAAAAACACCAATTTAATACTTAATAGGATCAACACGCCTGAAGTGCGTTACGAGATATCTATCTAGCCAACTAAATCTAAAGAGAATCTTAAAATAAAATTTACTGAAAAAATATTCTTTTTGAGAATAATTATAACGAAATAATAAGAAAGGAAAATTATTTTTAGGGACCTTTAATCATATCGATATTCTTCCTTTAAAGTTATATTGTATCAATTATTGGGCGTATAAGTACGTTCAAAATCTTCTTAAAAAATGGTAGTAAAAAACTAACCGAGTTTGTAGACGCGGAAACTACTTACCGTAGAGGAGATTCTATGATATTATATATATATTTTTGTGGTTGTAACAAGAATGAGAAAGCTTCACTTTATCGAGGGAATAATATAAGAATAATAAAAGGGTGTTAAAGAATGGAAACGCAGTTTTCAAATGTGCAAGCGATGTTTTAAGATTAGTTACCAGTATAAAACTTGATGCAATGAGTGATAAGTGCGAAATTTATGAAATAAAGTTTTAAATTCAAGTGTCGATCATCAAATGTATGAATTATCTTACGAAAGTGAAGATGACATCCCTTCTACGGCACTAAGAGCCCAAACCACTTTTGGCGCGGCGTTTTGTTCACAGGGAGCATCTCGCCGAAAAAGACGCTCGTTGCGAATGGGTCAATATCTTAATTGAGCTAAATTTGCATAAAATTACCGGCGATCAATTAATAATATGCCATAGTTGTAACGCGAGTTACCTAAAAGTTATTTTTTCGGAAGAAAGAATTCAGTTTTATCTCTTCGTTTTATTTACCATTAACAATTATTATCTCTTCTATAAAAAAGTATATATGCACTTATTCATATATTTATTTAATAATTAATCGTACTATTTGTACATTCATAATTATAAAATAATTCAAATAACCTTGCAAAGAAAAGAATAATACCGAAAATTACATTTCACATAATCAATTAGATTCCTTTTAAATACTCAATGGTGAGCTATTATACATTTGTATTCCGCGATATATCACCATGTTCTGGGCCCTATTGCTTCTACACATATTCGGCCTAAGTCGCCAATGTTTCGCAAATTGTAACGTACGTTATCACTTCACATAAATATTTTTGTAGTAAATTATTGCTCATTATTTGTGAAGAATAGCATATTAAATAATATTCGTTGTCTCACACTCAACCAACATAAAGCTTGAAAGTATTTTTAATTGGCATTCATCTATTACACTTTAATGTCAATTATTTTGAAGTAGATATTTTTAATCATTATTAGATCCCATTTTTTTTTTAAAGAAAACACTTGTTTTCTTTTTCGATTTAACCTAGAAGTATGAAACGTAGCTCATACCAATTAGGTTCGGGGTCAATAGTGGATTAATGTTAATTGGATCAGTTTGATTGTTGACCAAATGCTCATCTAGGTTTACTGTTTTCCTTATCTCATATATTTCAAATTTATCAAGAACCCTTCCCCCTCCCAGAATCTCTCAAATGTTCAGAAGTTCCCGAAAGTTTGTTGTTTTTTCTATTTTTAAAGCCAGTGATCTATTTTTAACTAATCCTTTGGTTTTTGGAATATAAGCTGCGTTTTTTGACAGCAGAGTGCAGAGTTGTCATACACTGAGAGCAGAAATGACAAGAAAGAAATCTGAAAACAAAAATTAGAAATAAAACCCGTTTCGTGCCAGGCTCAAAAACTTCCTCGTAGAATTTGTACAAAAGGGAATAAGCCGTGAGTCGGACGCAAAAACTTGCTCGTCAAAAAAGGCACTTTATGCTAATTTCAACGAACAACGAAAAAGCTGAGAGCAGAAATGGCAGGAAAAAAAAACTAAAAATAAAAATGAAGAACAAAGCCAGTTCACGTCTCAAAAGGACCTCGTAAAGTCTAAAACAGATTGCAATAACTGAGCTACGCAGTCGAATAGCCAAAAATTAGTTTTTCATAAAGTGAAACAGGTTGCCAATAGTGTAAATGACCAGCGAACAATTTGGCTCAGTTGGCTGTTCGCAACATGGAGTGGAAAAATTGAGAACATTTCAGTCATCTTTAACATTATTGTTTTTGCCAAAACGTTAGCTACTTCACCTTGCAATCTGTTCCACTGAGCAGCATTTCTGAGGTATCGCAACTTCCCAACCCTTATACATCTTGCGAAAAAGACCGAAAATCCCTAACAATGTACAGAAATGAAGACCTGGTTTTTTTGAACTTAAAAATTTATAGAGGAATATCTGCAACAACCTTTCAGTCAATGATAATTGTAAAAAGTTGCTATGGAATAGATTACGCAAAATAGAAAATCCTTATATAATTTATTTATTATTTGACGCACAACAGAAATATTAAAATCGACTAAGCTTCGACTAAGAAAAGTATATGGTAGTCAGCAGCATTTCCCAATACCACTTTAAAAAAAGACCCGTTATTTTTTTGTCTAAGCAATGCAATTCCTAGAAATTATTGGACATTTCTGAAAATCTTCCAGCTCTTTCATATCAAGACGACATTAGTTTTCCAAGTGACTAAACAGAGATTTTGTACTATTTAGTATTTATTATTGGAACATAAATAAATATCAAAATTTGTATTAATTTAATCTAACAATCCTCTTTGTATTTTAAGGTGTTGCAATGTTGAACGGAAAATTTTTGTAAATGTTATTGGCATTGCACCTTAAAAGTTCTTAAAATGATGATTTTTCAAAAAAATGCTGTACATTACTAACAACGTGATAATTTATTTTCGTTGGACTTCCAATGTGTGTAGTTTTTAGAATAACAAGCCATGGAAATAAGAACTAAGGAATGGCTGTAAAATCGGGAAAAATCAAGTACTGGTTTCACACAAAGAAATTTTTTGAGTACAAAGAGCAATTCTATTGGCAGGTTATTTTGAACCCGAGAAAATCCAATTAATGTATACGACACGATAGTAGAATAAAAGGACACAATACTAATTCGAAGCCACGCAGTGTTTACACTGATAAGATTGGTGATGGCCTGCACTCGGGGTAGAAAGTCGAGCTTCTGGGTAGTGGAAATGGATATAAATACTAGTTACAGCCATGTGAGCTGCGAGACGTGCTCTGCTTGGTAAGAAAGTGCGAAGACTACTCTTGTGCTCGGAACTTGTTGGTAGACGCAGAGATTATAAATGGGAATGGTGGAAGTAAAAGGGAGATCAGCAGGAAAGTGATAAGAGAAAGGTTGGATGGTCTGCGGCGCACAGTTTTAGCCACGGACGCCTCCTTCGATACGGCTTCTAGAGTTGGCGGTATGGGCATAGTGGACGAGGGTACAAGTGATGTGGCCATGAAAATATCACTGACAATAAGCCTAGCTGCCAATTGCTGAAGAGCAGAAAAAGCTTGTTTCGGAGATACATAGGACTATTGAGTGCTTTGCTGGAAGGGTTGGGGTGCTTTAGGTGCCTGGACATTTGGCTATCCCTCTTCTGAAACAATGGGCTGATGGGGTGGCGAGGGAGTCACTGACTGAGCGTACGGTTTCTCCCGAGGGTCCTTCTTACAGCAACACCTTGGGTGATATCCGAAGAAGCGTATGGGTGACCTAGTCCAATAAACACAGCATGCAAACTGTTACCAAGGAAACCTTTTTCAAGAATATATGTGGTGAACCCTCCTGCGAGTATGAAATAATCAACATGCAGATCGGTGTCAGGGATAGCCCCCTGCGGTGCCGAGGAGAGCGCAAAGCACCTAATGCAGATGCAAGAAATTCGATGAATTGAGGGCATCTTGTGACATTTTTGTCCGATAACAGAATCTAACCATGCTTTTCAAAGAAGGCTTTTTTCAGGACCGCGGGGGACTTGTGAGCTTTATTCATAGAGCTATATTTAGCCTAGTCTAGTCTTAATTTATACTTTCACAGGTATAGTGGTGGTTGGAATGGAGTACAAAGTTTTCCTGAAGTCCTATATTTTCAGTGAATAATTTTTTGACATAGTTGGAATTGCTCCTCTCCTTATTTCTGAATCCATGTAATCATACTCTAAGAACAATTCGAAAAAAGAGCTACTTGACAGGGGATGAGAGAGGTATGAAAAGTGGCAAACAATGGATTGCGGAAGCGAAAGTGCACACCTATCTACAGCATCAACCAACAAACGAAAGTCCGTTTAATACGATTTATAGATATCAATTGAAGGAAGCGATTAAGTCGTCTAGCTGATGAATACAAGGGTTTATCGAGAAGAAATAGTATAAGCTTTCAAGTGAATGGCAAAATACAATTCAATTAAATTTCCAAATTTTAGTCTGACATTTAATACGTTTGATCAATGGGTTCAAATGAGTTAAGAAAACTAATGACATAAAAACTGACATGAACATATTATTAATTCTTTCGAGAATAAAATCAATAATTTAATAAAAAAGTTCATACATTAACGATTTAGTGATTTTAGTTAACTGGAGATAATTACTTTGCTCGACGGGATCCAATTTAAATAAAATAAAAAAATGACAAGATTAGGTGATAACTCCCATAAGGGGGATATCTTGAAAAGATGATAGTTACAAATATTTTGCCAGCATTTTCTACAAATTTGCCTTTCGTTCATAATTTAAATGGAATAACATAAGTTTTTTGCTCCAATTGTCATAGATAGATTACGAGTAGAGTATTGTATTTTAACATCAAGTCAGTCAATTGCAAAGACGAAAATCTCGGTAAATGCTTGATCATTTTTTTCGAAAATCATACCTTCAAAACAATACCTAACATAACGCAAATATTTTATATCAATGCTGTGGAAAATTATATAGCAAATTTTCTACCATTTATGAAGTAAAAAACTATTTCTTTTTAAAATTTTTTTAGATATTTACTTAAATTTATTTATTATTGTTGGAAACTTATTTACAATTAATGAAGCGAACTCTTTATAATATAGCTAACTACTTTAATGCCGCAACTAGTAACTAGCTTCAAAGTCAATTCGGAAGCTCAGCTCTACTTAACTTTTATCTAAGTATCATCAAAAGAAATTTAATAATTGCCAAAGCAAATGGAAAGTGTATAAATTTTGTAAAACAAATAAAAAATGAAAAAACTAAGAAAGCATTAACTAAAGGATGAACTTGAATAAACTAAAAGCTTTAAGAACTTAAATCTTTGACTGAAGTAACATTTTGCGTGGTGGAGCATTATCACAGCAAAATAATAATCACAAAGCAATACTTACTTTGAGTGGCAGCTTGAAACAAAAGAAAAGAAAGGATGACACCACCTTCAAATCAATATAAATTGAAAAATGTAAAGAAAATAAAAAGCGAAAATGATCCTTTTAAGGATTTATGTTAAAATCCATATTAAGAACTAAACGTATAGTACATCTAAATTGCTTAGAATCAAATTTGTCAATTTGAGTTTTATGTACATAAATATAAATTATTTCAATTCATAAATCTGTTTCCCGTATTATATGCTTTCATGATATCTGTGATTCCTGTGTAAAGTTAAGGGGCGTAATTAGAGCAGAGTTTGTGTATGGATTTTTAAACTTAAAATTACCCTTCAACCTTTGGTAAGAAATAAATCACATCAAAGGGATTACTTTAAAAATGGTTAAGATGTTCGCAATTGGTTTTTAGTTCATAGAATTTTGATTTTTATCTTGTAACTAAGCTTAGGTGGCAAGCATATAATGCAAGCCAGCACAACTTAAGGTCAATTTACATAGCAGCAACATATTTTTTTACTAAAAACCTGAACGAGATGGTTTTATTGATTGATGATATGTGTAAAAAAAGGACAAAGAATGAAGGGGAAAGAAAAATTATATTTCAGCGGGGAAATTGACGTTTTAGCTTGTAAAATTTTGTTGGCATATGTTTTGTCTTTTTTCGTATTTTATCATGTTAGCTTTATCTATTCTGCTCGCACTGTTTCCTTACAATGTTGCAATGATGTAAATTGGCCTTTAGAAAGTAGAAAATCTTGGGGTAGTTGAATTCAAAAATTATTTTTATCTGATTAATATTGCCTGCAACAGTGATTTCACAAGTTTCACAAGCATAATTCCGGCAAGCAGAATTGTATCGATCACTGGCATCAATATAAATCACTGATAGTAGAGCGGCAGAGCTTGATTTGAGGCGTAGGTAAAAACTAAAAGCGGATACAGTAAGGTTAACACGTTCCCTGCCAGATTTTAATCACTGAGAGTAACTCTCCCACATACGTTCAAATTACTTGTGATAGTCTCGCGACAGGGAACGTGTTGAAAAAGGAATTGGAATGATTGTTTTGTCTAACCCGGTATAACTATAGAATATTTTACTTCGCTTGCTCACTGATAGCTACATTGCATTAGTTTTTATGGGATTTAGCCAAACTTTTGGGTTCAACGTTTCACTGTGCAAAATAGCATATTTAGTGAAAAAAAGTTTACTGCCTTTTAAAGATGAAACGTTTAGCTTTCTGATGGTGTAAAAATTTTTTTACTTAATCCTTTAATCAAACATTACCCTAGCCGGGAAAATATGGATTTATGCTTCCCTTCAAAGCCTTTTTTGGTGCTCTGATGCTCATCTCTGGTTAGAAATAAATTCTCGATAAAGTGGGAAAGGTTTACATTTGAAGGCAATTTTTCGATCAATACCAAATAATAAAACATCACGTTGAGTTAAACATAATATTGTTCAGTAAACTCTCAATCTTCACAGCGAAGGAATAAAGTGAAATAAGCGCATTTGTTAAGAATACTCAAAGCTCTGTTAAATTTATACTAAAGAAGAAGTGCGAGAACTTATATTTGCTGGAAGATTTTTTTTGGATAATTCCAGCTAAAATACTTCGAAAATTAATATCATTTAAAATATTATACTATTCTTTAAAAAAAAGCTAGCGAAATAATAAGCCCGAAACGTCATTACTTTTAAAATATTTAAGTAATGACGAAATAATCATTTAAACTGCCCAGTTCTCCCTCTCGCATATCCTATGAGCATCAGAAAAGCTTTACTTCTGCTGCGAGGTATGAAGCGAACTGAAATTAACATTTTCACCCATTTTCGCGATAAGTTAATGAAGTGAAGCTAACCTCGGATTTAACTGGTATTCAAAATTGGTAGCATAGGCTTGTAACTGGACGGAGCTTGTCCCGACATTACATCACTTATTGTTATAACGAAACAAAGACAATATAAAAAATTCAGAATTTTTTCCTGTGGATAGTGTATGCTAAACAAATTGCGATTTTGAAATAAAGCAAATGTACTTATCACATTTCAAAAATTTTGTATTAAAAAGCCGAAACGCATTTTTCTTTGAGGAATAGTGACTTGCCAATGGTCCGCCTTTTAGGATGAATAAATAAGAACATTCGAAAGATGCGGTTGCTTTTAATTCGATAATGAAGCGCTTTTAAAGTTTTTAAGTCAATCTTATCATTTCTTCTTCATCTTGTTTATCCATCGACTACGACCTTTATGCTTATGCTGTATAAAGCTTAGGTCATGAGTCAAGATTTTTTTTTGTTTTTTAAATTTGACGACGTCGATAATGCAGGAGAAGTTCTGGCGATCTATTGCTCTATAGCAACTAATCCAAATGGGGAGATTTATTTGAGTACCAGTGCTTAAGGCAATTCTGTTTACAAGAATTGAGCCTGTGAAATCACGAGAATATTGCACAGTAAATTTCATCTTTTAAAAACAAAAAGAAAAATTGTGGATATACTTGACAATATACAAAAACTAAATTTTTAAAATTCATTACATATTTAAAAGATATCTTCTTCCTATATTTCAATTTTGTGTTCTTTATATTTAAAGATATGAAGTGCTATACTGGCAGTGTGAAAATCAAGAGTAGTGCAATTAAAGTTTTAGAATGATTTTGGAAGACAAACGAATGAAGATATAAATTCAAAATTAAACAGGAAGAGACATTACATTATATATGTTAAATTGAAAAGAAAAGTATTAAATTAAATACAAATTTATCCAGAATGCTCTTGTAAGGAAAATAAAGACAAGTACATTTCGATTTGTATCCTTTCTAAGTGGTATAGAACCGTTTTATTCTTTAATAAACTTGATAAAGCTGTACAAATAACTGATTTTTCTAGAATGTTTATTTGCATTACACCGTGTAAATTTGTCTCAAGTTAAATTGTATATCTTATGATTATATACGATTTTTTCGAGTTTTTATATTTATTATTTGATTGAATAGTGTTTTAAGTGTATATAATGATTCTAAGCAATTTTATTAACTTTGAAGGAAATCCTTTCGTTTGCTTTAAAAAAAAAATCATGCTGCGATAGACAGACAGCCTTAGAAATTTTCAAATAAAAAACCAATTCAAAGGCCAATAGTGCAGAAAATCAAACACAAACATCAAAAATTCAAGATGAAAATATACAGAGAAAAAATTCATTCAATAAGAGATGTGATTGTATTATAAGTTCAACCCTCAAATTTGTCTACAATCTTAATTCAAAAAAAAAATCTCAAAAATTCCCCTTTTTCAATCAAGAACATTTTTATAATATGTCTGGAAGTACCAACGAACAACATATAAAGTAACAATGAGAAACTCACATTAGCAAACTTACCGTAAATTCTCCAGTGACTGCATCAAATCCGACATGTACAGTATGCTCGAAATTGGTTGGATATGAAATATTAGGTTTCGAATCTGTATGTGAAGGCTTTGAACCCTTGATTTTATTTTTAAGAGTTTTCTTTTTACGATCGGCATCTTCTGGTTCTAAATAAAAGAAATTAATCCTTAGTTCTATGTTACAATGTTTTTTAATTAATTGCGAATAATGAATTAGAAAAAAATAAAACCTTTAGGTAGTGGTCGCATATCAACGGGAGGTCCGCCATCTGCGCGATCTCCACCTCCTCGATTACTAGTTAGACGAACTGGAGGCGCTGGTGGTTTGTCTTCTTCGCTGGACATTATCAGTTATGTTATTGCAATAGATCCAGGAAAAGTTTACCCTAAAACAAATATAAACTGGCTTTTACTTCTGTTACATTTATTCCTATATAATTTCAATGGTAAAAGAATTCGATGTACTGAACTTATTTACAGTTCTAACTTTCTGGTAAAAGACTAAAAAAATTTGATAATACTTTTAATTTTAGCTGAGATTTTTTAGAATGTTAAATCCTTTGCGAAATGAATAATGTTAGAACTAAAGAAAGCCATATTGGGCACTGTATGTTATTTCCGTTTAATTGTGGGCATAACGCAACTAAGGGTAACTGCGAATACCTATGCAATTTATCAAAATTGTTTGGACCTTCAATGCCAACGGTGATTCTACAGATTCCTCAGTAACAAGTTTGTGTTCGAAGATGTCCCAAGAAGTGGCCGTTCAGTTGAATTTGATGAAGACACTTTGCGGGCTATAGTGGAAGAAGTTCCTCGCCAAACAATTGACGAAATTTCAGAAAGAATGGGCCCTTCTTGATCAACAGCTCAACACCATTTGAAACTCATTGGGAAGTTTCAACATGGCAGTGCACGGGTTCCCCATGTTCTTCTTTGTGTTTGGTAGAGTATCCATGATGAAGGTTCATTTTGAACTGCTTAATGTTGGGGAAACCGTCACTGCGGACGTTTATTATGTTCAACTTGAACGATCATTACAGAAAAACATCCTGCTTTGACTAAGGAGAAAAGTGATATCCTCCAACATGATAACGTAAGGGCACATGCTGCGAATATTATACATTTTTTCAAACCCTTGCAGCATTTTTACAATAGTATTTCAGCATTCTGTAATACTATAACACTCGAGCCATAAGCTTAAAACAGAATACACATACAGTGGCAGCTCGGCAATATTATTGGTTGTCGTCATTTCATGTGTCTTTCTTTATCCAATAACGTTGCCGAAATGCAGTTGTCGCTGCCACTGCCTGTGTTTTTTATTCTAAGCTATATGCACCATGGCCCTGACAATATATCCCTTAGATACTTCAAGATGCAGTTGCCTTTCATCGGTCGATCCCTTTTTTGCGAAAGCTCTCTTTGTGTTTATAGATTAGGATTTTGTTGAGGATAACAAAGGCCCTATTCCATTGTAATGAAAAGTCAGTGATTAAAATGAAAAGTTAGCTTGGACAGAGGTGCTTATTCTGAGATCCGAAATGGTTCACATTTCAGAAGTCCTATTCTGACATTCGTTCATGTGTTCCCTTTCTCATGTGGAACTCTGGGTAAAACCTATTCTAACATTCGCCTGAGGTGAATATTTTCAGTATGTGATGAATAATTCGTTCACGTCACTTTTTCATGTGAAAGATCATTTTGTGAGTTGTGTGTGAACAAAAATGGGAGGAAAAAAGTAAGTAGAATTATTTTTTATTTAAAAGAATTCATCCAGGAATACCTCCGAAAAAATGTAGACAGGTCGTTGGTTTCACATTGTTTGGCACAGAATTTGTGCCAATAGAAGGAAAAAGCTTTTCTTCTATTTTCTCTAGGAGGAACCTAAAGAGTTCCTTTGAAATTCTATAATATACGCGAAATCTGTGTGAAGAAAGTGTTTCAAATGAAAAATAAAAAAATCTTATATTTCTTTTAGCATTTGGACAAATGTCTCGCCCAATTTTTCATTTTATCATTGACCCTTCATTGATCCGGAATAAGCCCACAGATCGTTGCCGCGGCTACAGTCAAACTTTTGAACCTGCTGTAGTTGTGAATCTGTGCCGTTTTAAAGGTAACATCAGATATTAGGAAAGAGTTAGATGCCAACTGATTCAGTCTGTCCGTTTTATTTAATTTTACCAAAACCTTTGAGTGTGTTGACCGTGATATGCTTATCAGCAAGCTTATCACAATTTTTCGCTTCTAGTCCTCAACGAGTCCGCCTGATTGATAAGTTCTCTGACATTCTGCCATTGTTTTGAGGGGTTCCACAAGGATCTATTTTGGGGCCATTACTTTTCGGTTTATTTATAAACGACTTACCAATGCACGGTTGGATCTAAGTAGTCTGGTGGGAATGATGGAGGATTGTGTTTCACAAATTAATGATAATCTTGATCTTGATAGAATTTTTGATTGTTCGTGACGGAATTTGCTTCTTTTAAACCCTGATAAGTCCAAGCGTATAACTTTTTACAATAATACATTGTTAACACCTTTGTGCTGTCTTAAAGAATATATTGCAAACGGCTTTAAATACACGAATTCCAAAAGTAAATGAATGGTTTAGTGCAGTTTGTTCATGTCGAAAAGTAAGAAATGTATGTAAATTTTTGCTCTTATAATGTTTTATCATTTATCATGTGTCTTCCCCCAATAACATTTAAATATCCCTTATTATTCCCAATTGTTTGACAAATTTATGTGAGATAGAAATTGACACATCTTCAGGAATGACACATTTGAATGATCGCTTGTAAGCCGTCGATTTGCGATACTTCTGGATTCGTAAATTTATTTGTCACACTTATGTGATTATCTGTGGGTCTCTGACCAACACCAAATGACATTACACACTTGATCTCTGAGTCAAAGTTTTGTCATTGATTTCATAACTAAAATTCAACTCATGGCGGATTGCTGGCTTAATCTCCCAATTCAGAGTGATCCCAACCTTCGAAGTGGCAGTTTGTGTCGACGTCGTCAGGGTCTGTTCTTCTTTGCCGCCGCCCTCCCTGCCATCCGGCGTGGTTGTTCTTTTTTTTAGTTTGTCTTGACTATGTTGTCTGCGCGTTTTAGTTTATTCGGGAAGAATTCTGCTTTTGATCTCCGTTGTGTTTTTGTTTGAAAAAGTTTCATTCCTTACTTTTTTGGTCAACGTGGTCGTAATATTTGGGGGGAAAAATCTCAGGTCCTGCTGTACCCGTTTTTGAATCTACGTTGAAGATTTCTATCTTTTTGTGGAAGATGTGATTTCTTTATCCCAAGTTTATGAGGCCGTTTGATAAATGCATGTAAAGAAAATTTAGGAAGATAATTGCTAAAGACCGCTTAAAACTTAGCGACAATTATAAATCTCCTAATTGGAGATAAAGGATTTAAATGTAAAAAAGAGGTGAAACAAAAATTACGCCGAAATACAAAGCCTGAGGACAACGGTTTCTAATCAACAAGCCGGTCTAACGGTTCTTTAAATAACCCTAAATGACAAGAACAATG
>QYTT01085338.1:7596-28854 GCA_006980735.1 Dasypogon diadema | reverse complement strand
AACAAGTGTGGCAGGACTATGTAATATTAGACCAAAAACTCTCTACAAGATTCGAAATTGGACCTTTTCACCAGTCTCTTTCAACTTGGCCTGGAGGACGGATCGCCGCTGAAATCTGCTGAGAATAAAGTTATCACCGCCATTGAGGATTTAGCTGCTAGACCGGATTCAGTGTAATTTATCATTTTCTTATTTAATTTTGTTTATTTTTTTATTTTATTTTTTTGTGTACAAATTGAAATCAATCGACGGTTTATACGTCGTTTGACTATGATTTGTACCCCCCTTTAATTTCCTTTCCTTTTTTTGTGGTGTGAATTTAAAAGTGAAATTTAAAGAAAGGATTCCTAATGCACGCATGAATTTGTGAAATCATTTGAAATAAATATTAAAACTGTAACAAAGGCCACACGTGTTTCTTTTGCAACATTTCAACCTTCCTCTTTTTGATTTATCTCAGTATAGGACTGAGAATTATTATTTGTTGTATGAACAAAATACAATAGACTTGTGGGCATTTAAAATATTAGGACATTAGCAAATATTACGGTTGATTACGGTGATCTGTATATGAGCCCTTTATTTTGAAAGTGGCATAAGTCACTTTTTCCAATTTTAGTAAAAACCGATATACGTATATTGCGAAAAGTAAGGCTTTTGTGAAATATCAGAGGAGCGAGCAAGTGACCCCCATACCCAGGGCTCCTTTGATGAAGCCTATAAATCACCATACATATGAATTTTATTCTGTTCACCGTTTTCGCATTATAACGAAAAAAACCGATTTCTAACGGAAATCACCAAAAATTCGCTTAGAAATTAGGGGTGTTAAAATGTTTTTCGATTTACGCCTAAACTGTTAGCCGGATCAGAATGAGACTTCTACAGAAGCATGTATGATCGATTCTAAATGCGAATTAATACAATTTATCACATAAAAAATGTACCGTTACAAAGTTACAAGTTATGGCACTCTACTCTACAAATAACACATGCAGGATATTGTTTGTTCACCATGAAAAGTAAGGGTAGCACATTAGAATACATAACTTTTAAATGGAAGAACATAAATGAAGCAAAAGCAGGTAAAAGAACACAAAACTGTTTTTCATTACTAAAATACTAAATAATAGTGGAATAAAATATAATAGGGAATAAAATATAATGAAATAAAAAATAATAGGAGAACTCTTTGAGGTATTCAAATTTTATTCAAAAATTTAGAATTTTCTTTACAAAAACCCCAATTTTGACTGTTTGTATCTCAATGGCTACTATATGTGGACACTTCACTTATATCTCCTTTAAAACGTAGAATATCTTCTTTGAAATGAGTTCCACTGCCATCAGATACTTTTTAAGCTTAAAACAGAAGCAATGGCAGCCGCAGCATCGGTGAGAGTGTCAGTGGCACTATAAGCCGTATAATAAAAGTATGCTATGAGAAGATTATCTACAGTCTAGGTATCAATACATGTACTAGGAGTTAAAACTCATTTAGAGAACTGAGACACTACATTACATTAGCGTTGTAACTAAAATCACTGCTATTAATGTTGAACTACCGACTTTTCTAATTAATACATTCAATAATCCAAATTTAATAGATTTTTGCATCAATTCAAGAAAGATTCTGTTGATGGAAAGCCCAAATAAATACCCAGATGGAATATAAAAATATTTTCTATAAAAAATGAAGACTTCTGTTATTATTCAGTCGCGCCCATAATCTAAGAATTCATTTGAGTTTAATGTCCCTGGAAGAATAGGCGTACAACGGCGCTGAGAATGTTCTGGTGCAAATTAGCTCCCAATTTAAATTTAAATCGAAATTTAAAGGAAGTTCTGTGAATAATTTGTCACCAACCCCACGCAGCATAGATCCTTATTCGGTGCAGACAAAATGCGGCGCGATAACAGCCGACAAGATAAGACGGAGGATGTGACGCAAATATTGCACACAATGGGGTCATACATCAACCACAGTCTGAGGCAAAATCCGGCTGGGTAGGCCCATACTTTCTCAGTATCCTTCTTTAACCAGTTTTTTATTGTTTTGGGAAAAATTCAAATTAGCTTGGCTGACAACGAAATGGAAATCATAAATCATTTTGGCAATTCCATGTTGTCGCAATTTATTTGCGCCCCCTCCCCCCTTCCAAATTTCAGACATAGAGGTCTTATTTATTGCAGTCGTGTTTGTTTTAAATAAGTTTTGCCTTGTTAAGAACTTCTTTGGAGAAGTTAAATGAAAGGTCAGGAAAGCAATTGAGTGAGGAATTTGATTAAAATGGATTGCGGGAAGTGTGTTTCATTAAGCATTATTTCTGGTAGTATTTCCTTTTAGGGCCAATTATAACCAACAAAGAAAAATAACAAAATTTTGGGCAGCGAAATAAAATTCAATTTCACTGGCCTTATTTTGAAAGGATTGTGAAGGCGCGTTTTCCTTTCAAACTCGTTTTAATTTTTTCATTCATTAAATCTTCAAACGTTTTCTTCTATTGAAACAACTCGTTATAATACACAATTTATGCCATCCTCCTGCAACACACAATCAACAAGGAAAAACAACGAGCGCTCGCCAATAGGATCTTTAGAATCCCCGCACTCTTTCTTCGCTCTTTATTCATTTTTCGTCCCACTGGAGTATTATCCTACTTTCCACCGTCTTATATTGGGAATGTAACAAAAGTTTGCTCATTAAAATCCTTGGCAAGTTTACTTTGACCCAACTCCCTTTACGTCTCCATCCGTAGGGGACTTTTTTCTGTAGAGTGAAAACAGGAGCAAAGCTGAAGTAGAAGAGTCCTACGGAATAAAATTAAAAACAAACGCCGGTTCCGTTTTTCTTAGAATAATTACAAAAGAATTTTCCTGCTAAGTGCTGACTTGTTTTCTTTCTCCTTTTGAGGGTGGTAAAGAGATTTACAGCATTGGCTTTGGCTTCAGGGGATACGCTCATTAAAGAACTGGTTGCATGCAACTAAGTCTCCTTGACGAAATCATTTGTTCTTAAGCTCACTAGCGCTAACTACTTCGTTTCAAAAAAGTTGGAATCGCAAAAAATAGGTTTGTTAAGCGCGTCACCTAGAAAACGCTTTCAACCAATATAGTTAAATACTTTTCTAGTTAATGAGTTCGCGTGAGAAAGTAGCATGTGGCTGCAAATAAAGCACCCTTTACACTGCCACAAAAAGCTTAAATTTAGCGCACTTTATGAAATTGTCTTTTGCTTCTCGTCCCATATTTATTCTGCGTCTGTCAATTGCACAGACGAAATGTTTTGATTTTGGAGGAATGGAGATTTCCCTTCATTTTGTATTGTTATCTCTTAAATGTGGATTTTTCTGCACAGTCTAGATATATAAGGAGATTTAATACAGAATACTTTGGTATTTTTCTTGTCAGATTAAACTGATACTACCATTTTAGGGGTAAGAAGTTTCCCAATTTGCAATGTGTTTCTCTTTGATAATCAAGTTGTCAAAAATGTTGTGTCTTGCCACCCAAAAAACATACCTTCTTGGGATTTTTGTTTTTTAAATGGAAATTATAGAGATCGAAAGATGGCTTCTTTTCTCAAATAAAGGCCTATCCTTGCGCTATGTTTGAGAATTTTTCCAGGTCACTTTATATTAAAATAGCTCCAATTTTCTTAACTTCCGAACGGCCAGGCCAAAAAAATTTTCTTTATCGTCTTTTTATAGAATTTAACTTTAGCTTTTTTGTAAACTATTGTAATGAGTTCAATTATATGATACTTAAGGCAAAATATATTTCCGTGCGGTAACTAGTTCGCCCCACCTGATATGTTTCTCCTTTTATGTGTTTTACTAGGAGATCCTTGTGCAATTGCACAAAGGTATATGAGTCACATAACGTTTTTATATGTTCCCAAGTTTTATATGTTGCAAGGAAGCAATAAAAAGACACTTGCAAAATATTTTACCATGGAGAATAATGAAATGAAAAAAGTTCCAATAAATCCATGTATTGCATACTTATCGGTGGCAAACACCGAACTTAACACCAAAGTTACTCAGGAACGCAACCCCAAAGTAATGAACACAACCCCGAATTGATACGGATCAGTGTTGCCATTATAAAATTTCAAGAAAAGCTCGATGAAACTCCATATAAAAAAAGTGGCTGAAATACGGAACTGAAAAAATTTTTATGAGAATTTACTATATTTTATATAACATTTGATGACAGTGGCAGTATATATGAAACTAAACATTTCACTATATTAAAATATTTTTACGAAAATCCGCCTGGGCATGATAAATATTTGCATATTATTTGTCAAAATTTACAATGCCTTAGTTCAATGTTATAGGACTTTTCCTAATGCTAAAAGTAGGATTTCTAATATATTCTACGTTTTAATAATAAACCAACGGAGTAAATCACCTGTAACGCGGCTGATCCAATGCTACAATTGTAAGAAGTGGGATAGTTCAATTACCCAATTGATGAACTCTCTTCGATTTGCATGGTCTGTAGGCTTGAATTGTTGAATCAGCTGGATTTTGTAGGCATAAAGACGTAACTCTTTCGTAAAAATAGGTTGCAGAGTGCTTCTTGAAATGTTGGATTCTTGAGCACGATGCTGAATGGATGCTTCCCGGATCCGCTTCAATATTCTGGCGAACAGCCGTGATGTGGTTGGACATCAATAATCGACCCAGTGTTCAGGAATTTTTCAATTATTCTACTCATTGGACGCAATTTGCGAATTGTAGGAGTCAAACTTTCACCATTTTTAAAATAATATTTAACAGTAAGAATGCATTCTTGTGTCGAACAGCGATCCATTTTTAACAATGGCAGACCATCTACTATCGAACGTAATGACTTTCAAAGCACAGCCGTAGAAATGGTGCCAAATTTAAATTTTCAGGTCTTGTTGGGCACCCTTTAGCCTGCATTTAGGGTAAAAAATACAGTTTGCAGTCAAAATGTTAGCAAATGGCATCTATATCACTCTCCATGAACCATATAGACCCCTAGTTTATTCGGTATTAGATATAGTACTGCACTCACACTAGACAGAGAACAGCGCACAGGAAAGCCTTGTACAAAATCGCCTATTTTACACATAAAAACGCTTCGGGGCCCATTCTATCGAATGAAATCATATTCTTCATACTTTAGAAAAATCATTTAAGGAGAAAAATCGATTTCCTTTCCTCAAAGATAGTTAACTCTCTTGAGTTCTGAGAAAGTTCGTATAACTACAAAAAATTCTATGTGTTTCGATCAACGAGATCTAGCGATCTCATCAGCATGGCACGTTGATCGAAATCCACTCTGCATTTTTCGCAATTTCAGTTGAACTTTCAAAAATGGCATTCATTTTTGCTTTTATTTGCAAACAATGTCTGCGATTTTAGTGCCCGTATGTACGATTAAAAATCAAGTTTGTATATTTAACTCAAAACTGAAAATCTTGCAATTATTCTATAAAATGTCAGAAATAGTTTCTAATATACATATGTATATGTATGTATAATATATGGTTGAAAGTGTAAGTCTTTTCTTTAGAACAAATAAGCACAGATATCCAGGCCAACAGACCTGGATTTTGCAGTTGATCACATTTTTACAGAATCATTTGTTTTTCTGCTAGCCGAGAGTCCGAAATCGGTTCCAGGCAATGCATTAGGCCTGGACATTGAGTGTTTATCTGTCCATTTAGTATAACTTCGGACCGCGTTATGCGCATAACAAGGAATCATTTAATCCACAACCTTCTCTCCGCCCAGCGATTGCATATAATCCAAAAATTCATGAACTATTAATTTTAAAATAAATAGAAATAATTCTTTTATCGCACAATTTTTTTGAACGCATAGAAATAAGTAGTTATTTCAGGGTACTTATATCTCAAATTGCATCTTATGTATCTACAATTTTCTCAAATAAATATGTATATAGATATAATTTGTCTGAATAGGGCAATTATTGCATACAACCAGGTAACAACATGTGAAAACTGAAAGCACATCATACGCAGATTCATAAAGCATTTACCCATTTGTATCTTACATTTTTTTGCTTGAGAGCAAGATTGTATTAATTCTGATAAAAACTTTCAACTTAAAACATAAAGGAGAACATACGAGATTAGCTGCGGAAAAAAACAGCGAAAATAAAAAGCAAGCACGCTTCATTGTTGTGTATCTGGCGTACTGAGCTACATCGACAAAAAGATTACACTAGACTAGAATATGAGCTAACTTTTATTCAACAGTTGTAATTAAAAGCCTCGCCTGGAAAATTAATGATTCAAGCCTGACAGTTGAGTGACATTTTGTATGAAGCTTTTGCACGACTTGCAGAACAAAGGCACATTCCTCCGAGTGCGGTTTTGATATAAAGCTTTCAAGTAGATGATTCATAGCATTTTATTCCTATACTCATTCAACTTCAGCTATTTCAAACAAAAGGTACGCTTTTAAGAAAGCGTCCATTATGTTTACTACCTTCGTTTCTATAATGTAGGTCCTGGTTTTATCTTGCAGCTGACGGACGACCGGTAAGTATTCGATTTCTTATTTTAAATGGAAATGTCCACAAAATGGTTTTGTTAGGATTTTAAGGGCTTAAGTTACATTCATTTATTACAGCAAGAAGAATCATTTGATTGCCGGAATAAAGTGGAATTTTTACACAAGCAAGAACAATTTGAAACATACAAACCTAAATTCAAAAATTAAAATAAACATTTTGAACGGTTATTCAAAAATATTGGGCCAAGTCCCATCTTGATGTTTTTGTACCTAAATATGCTTTTTCTAGTATTACACAATTTAATCGGAATAAAATTATATATTTGTGATTCTTATGATATTTCTTCAAATGAATTTAAATATAGTACACTCCTGATAAATATGAATAATATTTTAACACAGCACATCCTAGAATTGCACTTATGGCGAAGATTCTGTCGATAATATGAATTTGTCTGTTTTGTCTTTATTGCAAAACACCGATTGGCTCTGCAAATCAGATTCAGTCCTTACTCACATTTAAAAAATAAGTCTAAATACATAAATTTTATTCTCTCTTCTCATTTCATTTTTCGGGCTCAAAAAATATGAATTTTTTTTTACAGCTCCATTTTTGGAAAATAACCGTTCTCAAAGCCCTCTGTATAGATGAGCCATGAAATAGGCACATTTTCGCATACTGAAGTCGAGACATGTACTTAGTTTCCATGCACAAGGTTGAGTTGGAGTTGAGTTTTTGTTGAGTTTATAAAATAGCCGCTTAACCTGAAGTGTTTCCATGAGCACTTGTGGAGTTGAGTTGGCAGTTGGCATTTGTCCGATATGCCCCTTTTTTCAAATTCAGTTCTCACAATTTTAAAAATGTCCTTTCTCCTATGCTTTTTTCCGTCAATTAATTTTAATATATTTTTCTCCCTAACTATTCAAAAACTCGCCCGGCCGCCATTTTTATCAAAACACAAAATAAACAAAAATGACATTTGTAGCTAAACTCAACTCAACCCGACCTTTTTTTTGGAGTTTACATGGATTTAACGAAACTCAACTCAACTCGAGTTTCCACGACCACTAACTCGAGTTCAACTTGCATGAAAACACAGTAATGTAGGCCTTTAACAGGTTGGCTGCGAGCGAGCCACCGGTGACTCGTGCTTAAAAACTCTTCCAGAAGCCGACGGTCACCGATGTCTCATGCTGTCTGTAATCCCGTTCCACAAGCCGACCAGTCACTGGTGTCTCGTGCCGAAAACCTCTCCCATAAGCCGACGAGTCACCGGTGACTCTTTCAAATTTCTCCTGCCGTGGGCTAAGGCGATTAAGTCTCAGAAAATTCGAAGTAATAAAATAGTGCATCCGTGGCTCGTTGTTATGCCGTTTTGACACGTGACTTGTTGACCCACGGGAGGGGAAATTTGAAAGAGTCGCCGGTGACTCGTCAACTCTCCCACAAGCACGAGACACCTGTGACTCGTCGGCTTAGAGTCGTTGTTCGGCTTGAGCCGGAATGGACCCATACCCTATCCGCGGCTCCACGTTTTTAATTTATACATTTCATGCACGAATTGCTACTATATTATCGTAAAAATTATAAAATTAAAAAAAACTGTTTTCCACATTAGTGTGAAAAAGTTTTCGGAAACAGAACAAATAACATCTGAAAATAATAATAAAACTACATTTATTCTTGGAGTATTTGCTAAAAATGGTACCCTATATTTTGTATGGGCTCCGTTATTTTCAATGACGTTCTGCAACCGCCTTGGCATTGATTCTACTAATTTCTTTTTTATATGCTCACTGATATGTTATCCCCTAGTTTAATTTAAAGTATCTCGAAGCTTTGGTAATCGTGTAGAAAGTGGAGGTTTTTTCAGCTCTTTTTCAAGGTGAACCCAAAGATGTTCAATAGTGTTAAAGTCTGGGCTCTGATTTGGTGTTTCCAGTAAATATCCTGATAAAAGTAGTAATCTCTTTCTACACATAATTTTTGCGCGGAAATATTTAAGTTTTCCTTTAATATTTTCCAATATACATGTTTGTCCATTATACAATCTAAGAATATTCGATTTCCGACTCCATTATAGCCCATAGATCCCCAGACCATAACATTCTTTCCACCATGATTCACTGTTCCGCTTAAGTTTTTCTTATTTCTTTCAGTATTCGGCTTTCTCCCTACCCGTTCTTGTTTTCATACCATTTATATTTTTCCGGAATTCAGTCACTGAATTTTTATATTTTGTTGCAAAATTAAGTCTTTTTTCACGGTTTACTTCACTAAATACATTACCAAGTTTTTTCCATATTAAAGTAGATGTAAGTTCCTTTCCACTAAATTCCACTAATTCTGTTGAAATTTGTTTTGAATTTTGTTTTATGTCCCGAATCAAAAACTTCTCATCCGATAAAGTTATTTTGTTAGGATTGTTTATTTTGTGGGTATTAAAAAAGAATGAGTTGATTGTGTTGCTCCCTCGAAGTCGCTGCTTCCTTGGCTGTCTGCAACTGGAGACGGGTTTGCGGCGGCTGCTGCGGTTGAGTCTTGATGAGGGGTTGATCCCTCGTTGTCCTGCGCTGGGGTGTTATCTGCCGCTGCGGCTATATCCGTGGCTGAAGACAGTTGAGTGATTTCTCCGTTAGTAAAGTCAATGCCAAGACGTTGCAGAATGTTATAAAAACAAAAAAAACATACCAAATATAAGTTACTATTTTTCGCAAATACTCCAAGAATAAATGTACTTTTATTATTATTTTTAGATATTATTGGTTCTATTTCCGAAAACTTTTTCCACTTCTGTGGAGAACAGTTTATTTAATTTTATAATTTTTATGATATTAATTGAGATAAACAAAATTTTACAAATGAATAACATGAAGCACCATTTAGTTAATATTGTTGCCAATAAATATATTATCTACAAGAAATAGACAGTTTTAATTTTTCGTTTTTAATAAATTAAAAATGATTTCTTAAAACTTTTTCACACCAATGTGTATACTTATATGAACCCTTGGTGCTCCGAGCTTTTCCAGCACCAGGAACTATGCAATTTCAGAAATATTTGAAAATTAAATCCTAAGGCGCCGCAATAAATTGGTACTACAAAACAAAATAAATTTTGTGTTATGATCTTAAAGGGTTAATATGTATAACATTTAATATATTTTGCGAAAATCATTAGAAGTATTAAAAGTACAAAACGCAAATAAATGTTCCGACTGCAGGCCAATTAACTCTGTTGAGTCCTCAACAATTAAATTCCTAAAAATTATGAAAATTATAATTTCTCCGCCTCTGTATACTGGTTACCATTTCTGCTAGCCACCTCTGCACAGAAATCATCCAAACAATGCACATTTTGTGTACTGCAAACAAATTTGCTGCCTCTTGCAGCCAAATCGTTAGATGACATACGGGAAATGTCAACTGGCGCATGCGTTCTTCTTCTTGTCTGGCGTATAAATAGAGGCACATCTTAGGCAAAGGCAAGATATCAAACTCGATTCAGACTCGCATTGGGGCTGATCAAGAGGCGCTTATATTCAAAGCGAATTTAAGCTTCTTTGAGGGTAAATTTTTCAAATTACACCGAATTGAAGTGTAAATCCCTTTCCTTTGACAAATATTGGAAGACTTTATTTCACTTCTCTTTCGCTCTCGTCTTGGAGGCATTCTGATTTTAAACTTTTCCTAAGCCCACGACCTATAAATAATCCCAATTCTTCTAATCTCCTTCAGTCTTTCAGCAAACTCGTTTTGAAGCTGTTGGGAGTAGTATTGCACTGAACTGGAGTGCAATTTAACCCTTGAACTGAAAGTGTTCGGTAGTGTAGCACTGCTTTGAAGTGCTTCTTCAAAAAATCTTTGGGCAATTATTCCCTCCTGTTTGTTCAGTGCACTCAAGTTAGAGGCACTGTAATTTAAATATTTAGTACTGCACCGTAGTGAGGTGCTGTGATGCATTGAAGAGCACCTTGAATTTATTTAATTCATTTTATTAATATTTTCCTTTCCTCCCTTTCACATGTTAATTTAATTGGATTACGTTATCACATGGATTTGTTAGATTTTAGTTTCGCTTTTTATTTATTTAGTTTTTAATTCTCTTTGAGTTGTTTTATGTTTTGGTTTCTTTGAATTATTTTGCTTGATTTATTGTTTTGTTTTGCTTTGAACTACATATTTATTATTTGCTAATTTTTTTGATTTGGAATTGGTTGTGTATAAAATATATTAGAAAATAATTTCTCTGGCACCTGTTTCTCTTTCTTTTTTGCTACCACCAAGTGTGGACTTAACAAACTGCTTATGTATATATGAAAAGCTAATTGAGAAAACAATACAGTTGCAACTACAAATATGCCTTTGGCAGGGGCGGCTTCTCTTTGGAAGCAAGGAAAGCACTGTGTTCAGCTTCCGCCTGAAAAATTGTCACCTGAAATACAACATAATTTGCATATATTTTAATTTCATATAAATAAAAATTTAATCTCACCTCGAAATCGCAATTTTGCTGTTCTGCCATGATTTCCTCCCCGTTCTACTCCCAACTCTTCATTCCTTTTGTTTCCAGTTTGCTGTCCCTGAAAGAAATAGAAAAGAAACCACAAACAATCTTGTTTTTAAAATGTAAACAAATAAAAACATACCTAAAAATTGCACTTTGCTAAATTTACCCCAATCTCCCACAATCCTGTTTCTCTCCATTTTCCACTTCCTTCGCGAAGTTCCATGCCTTCCCATGCGCACCTGTAATCACAACATAACTTCAATTAATAAAAATTATTTGCAACATAAGAAAATCTTACCACAAAATTCCAATCCCACCAAGTTTCCTGCCACCTCCACTTTCCCTGCAGCTCGCCATTTACCAGGTCCTTAATTCCCTTCCGATGTTCCCTGAAATAAATAAAAAGAGAGCAGAAAGACTCATTTCTATAAAATTTAACATAAATAATTACAACTTACCTAATTACAACTTCAGGGAAATAAACAAATCTTCTCCACTGGAGTCAAGTACTTGGGGCATCGGCACAGCCAAGCTCATTACACTTTACATCACTCAGCACGATGCGAGGTCTAAAAATTCATGGCGAGTGGATCAACTATAGGAAAATTGTAAAACAACACGGACACATTGTGGAAAGTTTAAGTACATACACATATACACAGACACACACACAGGTCATGTGCGACATCTGTGGGGAAATAGAGGCATACTACCATCTCTTTCATCGGAGAATGCAGCACTCAACAAACAGAGCAGCGTGACATTTTACTCGACAAAATAATTATATTTTACACTTATACAAACAAAATTGTATAAATTTGTCATTATTTAAGAATAACAAATTACATAAAACTTTGTACAAGTGATATAAATCAATGTACATCAATTTCTAATTTTGCCGCACTGACGTCATAATTCGCTATGCTGACGTCATATTTTCTCAATAATTGGTAATATTTCACAAAAACTATTTTAGCAGAATTTTTGAATTAGTTGCGGAAGTAGATTCAATAACGGCAACACTTGCTTCCCCCACTCAATTTTTTGGTGCCGTGCGCACATTTTAGCTATAAAAGTACGAGCACAGTTGAGCTCGTTCTTCTTTCTGGATTCAACCTTCGACGTGTGTGGATCACTGGTAAGTAACCGATCAATTCTCTCTTGTTCTGGGTTTATTAACATACTCACTTGCTATGGGTGCTGACCAAGCAAGATTTTACTAACATATTCACTTGTACTGGGTATTGACCAGACAAGATTTACAAACTTATCCCACTTGTTCTGGGCGTTGACCAGGGCAAGAATTCCAATTAAACCCACTTGTTCTAGGCGCTGACTAGGGCAAGATTTCCTAACCTCACTTGTTCTGGGCGTTGACCAGGGCAAGAAATCCTATCAATCACTTGTTCTTGGCGCTGACCAGTTCAAGATTTCCTTTCATTCCCATTGTTCCGGGAATTGACTGGAACTAAATTCAACATAACCTCACCACTAGTTCTGGGCGCTGACCAGGGCTAGATTTACTAATCATACACTTGTTCTGAGTGTTGATCAAAACAAGATTAATACTAACTCCACTTTATTCTGGGCGCTGACCAGAATAAAAAATTTTGTTTTGGGAGCTGACCAGAACAAATTCAAGTTACTAACCTTTCTTCATCTGATCGGTTGCTTAACAGGTAAGTTTTTTTCATATTGTTGTTTTTGAATTTATTCTTGTATTGCGATAATTACGAATTTACATCATCTTTTATTAACATATCTAGAAATTAAGTTCTACTCTTTTTCATTGAATTTTTAGTATAATTTCGTTAACTTATTGAATTGTGATTTGGATTTTTTTAAGCTTGTTGAATTAGTATTTAGTCTTAGAATTAGGTTTTTACTGATAGTGTTGAATAAATTTGCGAATGTACCAAATATGAACCGTTTTCATTTCACTAGAATACTAATTTTTTCATAACAAAGATTCACTAGAATACTAATTTTTTCATAACATAGAATTAGAAAATTACAACAGTTAAATAGTTACTGGCAACATTTATTTGTTCTGTCGTAACTTTCTAGTATCAGATTTATAACTTTCTGTTAGACAATAAAAATTTACCATTCATTTATTCACCAGAGGAAGCTGTAGAATTCATAGTTTCTTTCGCTCCGTTCCTGAAAAGCAAAATTACGAACACATTCAAATAAGCAGACTCAAGCTATTACTCAAAACCATGCGAAAATATATTGCCTGAGGAAGCTGCATTTCAAGCAGCTTCTTCTATGCGGCGAACAAACTTTTGCTACTCAGTACTCTCCCACATATAACCGTGTAATTATTGTGTCTCTTAATATGAATCTACTTCGCTAATATGTTTCTCTTTTCCCCAAGTTCATAATTTTCCCTTATGTGACTTTCGTTTTGCATTGGATTATTTTTTCTCTTCTTTGCGCTGTACATTTCTTGTGCACCAAGTTTGCACCCTCGACCTCGATCTATGCAGGAAAATTTGTGCAATGAAGCTATTGATTTAGCAGCTTCTTTTCATATTTTTAAATACTAATTTAGGTTTTACATATGGTGAAATGGGTGGATGTTGTGGGAGAATCGAAAATATTCTCTTTACCATTAAAAAGAGTGGGGTTGGTGGTTGATTAATGAATAGCAAAAAGTTAACACATATTTGCAGGAATATGAATTAATCCTTTAGTGCATGTGTTATAAATTCAAGATCCTTGGGGCGGAGTAGAGCATTTGTGTTATTGTGGTTGTATGTTGCTAAATTTTATGCAGTATTTTTAGTGGTTGAATTTTTAATTACTTAAATAGACACAGTTTAGTTTTTTGTGCTCTGAGATATTCTGTAGTTATTTGTGCTATTTTTCCTACATTAAGTGCGCACTTGTACTGAGATTTTAGTTAAATTCTATGAAGTGTTTGTAGTAATTAATTCTCCACATCTAACTAGAAAGGTATTTGTAGTATTAGTTGTGCTTTTGGACTTACAAGTATTTAAATTTTCTTCGTAATTTTTAAGAAGCATTATTTACTTTTTGTTATTTTTATACTTTGCTTTAATTATGTCGCCTGAAAGTAGCTGCACGTGTATCAGAGAAACTTCTAAGGCCAACACCATCCCTTTCTCTTAGTCAATCATCATTAAGCTATATGATGAATTTGAATGGTTGACTGCTTGCAAATTTACTAATAAGCTTTACTGTTGGGCGTGTTTGTTGTTTTCTTCGGAAAACAATTTATGGGGGAAAATGGGGTTTTCAGATTTAAACAATCTACACAAAGCCATTAAATGGTATTCGAGAATGCCTCAAGACCATTTAGGTTGTATGTTATCCTTGAAAAAATTTGGTAGTTTTCCACGGATAGAAACAATGCTTGGCTCTCAGCGCTCCGGTAATATTCAAATTTATAATGAGCAAGTCAAGAATATCAGAGAAATTCTTAAGTGTTCAATCGATGTTGTGCCTCATTTGGCTTGCCAAGAACTTGCCGTCCCCGGTTACGACGAAAGTGTTAATTCTGATAATAAAGGGAATTATATTGAAACCATTACTCTATTATCAAAGTACAATCCTAGTTTAAAAAACCATTTGGAGAATTCTACATGTTTTTCAGGATTATCAAAAAACTCCTAAATGATTTGGTCTTGTCCATACCTCATACCTTGCTTCAGACTTCATTGAAAAAGAAATTGAAGATTCTACGTTTGTTTCAATTATTTTAGACGAAACAACAGACGTTAGGGTCAAATCCCAATTATCTACAATAGTAAAATATGTTTATAAAGACGGAAAGATTCCTGAGCGGTTTTTAGGTTTTCGAGACATTTCAAAATACAGATTAGCTAAGTTTCCACACGGTCACGTAATTAGCATTATTAGTCAATACAAATGCAAGAGATACATTTCCTAGCGCCATATTTGTTCATTTCAGTGGTATTGTTAATGATGGTACATGGGATAGCGAAACCTTTAATGCTGCCAGGGGCTTATTGTATATTATTGCTGGGTTTGAGTTTAATTTTTTATTGAATGTGTTTTCCTTGATATTTCCGTTTAGTGATCAATTATTTAACATTTTTCAGACTAAACAAAATGACATAACTTATTTCATCAAAAAAATTTATGATTTTACGAGCAAATTGGAGGAAATTCGGTCCCAATTTTAATTATATTTTGATCATATAAAGGAAATTTGTGATTTACCGAGTAGGCGCAAAAAACTTCGACTCACGGTAGATGGGGAAGTAGATGTTGAGAGTAGTTTTAGGCAGAAGAAGTCAGTCTTAGATTCGATTCTCTCCAAGAGCTCCTTTTCCTGCAACTTCTTTATATTCAAAATTCGCTAAAAACTTTCTTAGTGAGTTTCTAAATAACTTAAAAAAGGTTTATTCAGATAAACTCGAATTTTGTTCTCTACGCACAGAGCTTAAAGTTCTTTACTGCCATGAAGAATTAAGAGATAAAAGTGTTAAAGAGTTGGAGGACTATTTTATAGACAATAATTTACAGAGTTGCCTTCTAGCTAATCCATTTAATTTTGACAATTCCCGAAACGAGTGCGGCCGCGGAATGTAGTTTTTCTACTCTTAAGAGAATTAAACCCTAGCTGAGGAATTCCACTGGAGAGGATCGTTTCAGTAATTTGGTACTTTTATCAATTAAAAAGAAATTATTAAAAAATCTTCTTAGTAGTGAAGAGAGTTGTAATGCATAATTTATCAAAAAGACAGGAAAATTGCTGTAAATTACAAACACAAATACTTATTTCTTCTTTTTCCCGCATGTGACTTTTTACAAACATGCTTTATAGTTTCATGCCTATTATCGCATTTAAATAAAACATATTAAAAAAACTTAAAATAAATAAAACGTCTATAAATAAAATGCACTAAAACGTAAAAAAATGATTTTTTTCTTTCTCAGTGATATACACAAGAAAAGAAATTACACCTTTTCAAGTGCATTAATAAAAGTTTGGGGATGAGTTGCAGTTATACAATTGCGATTATAGTTATGGATACCCAAAGGCTATATGACATAAATACATTTCATCTCATAAAATTCTTCTGTACAAAATTTTAGAGTGATAAGTTGTTTCCTTTTCGAATTATATCCCATAATCTGAAAATTCAATATGGCGGACCGACCAAGAAGTGGGGTACATGGCTTTTTTTCTTTTTTTGACTTGGAATGTAATAAAACTCATCTGTACAAGCTTTTAAAGTTGTTTCCCCTTCGAATTATATCCAATAATCTAAAAATCCAATATGGCTGCTCGACCAAGGAGTGGGGGAATGTGAGTGATTTTCATTAAATTGGTTAAGCGTATCATAAAACTGCTCCTTTAAATTGGAGAGCAATACGTTGTTCCCTATTTGAATTATACACAATAATCCAAAAATTCAATAGGCGGCCTATTGAAGGACTGGGGGGATTCGCCCCATTTTCGAACTTAGATCTACAAATTTTCTGAAAATAATTATTTCAGCCTTCTAGCTCAATTCGCTCTCAGGTTATCATATATTACATCTATTTGTTTTCACATTCTGAGCATATGTATATATGCGTTACAAACGTTGGATCAAAACTAATATACCCTATCTATAATATAGGGTATAAAAACGTGATCAGTGGGAACACTGAGCTTTCTTTGTATCTGGGTTTCTGAGAGCAATCTGGAGAATTTTCGTAAAATGAGAGCAAAACTTTTAAACTTTAATTGTATTATTATGATTATCCGGTTTTAAATACGTTTCGGAAGCCATTGTTTACATCCGTTTCCCTATATTTGGGAACACTGTGGTATTTGAAAATTTTAGCTCGTCCTCACTCTTTTTTCTTTAATTTAGTGCAGAGCTAAGTGTGTTTTTTGTTTCCTTTCTGATGTTTGATATCCTTTTGTTTTCATTTATTTTTCACTGACAGTTTTAACAATTTATATATCCTGTATGTCGCTCAATTTCTCGTTTTATATTTTCAACTTTACTATTTACCTTCACGTTTTATTTTATTTATTTATTTTTTTAAGGTTAGAAATTAACCAACTATATTCCTTTTGCACTGTTTTATTTTGCTTAGAAACTTTATCTGCTCCAAATGCTAAAATCAAGTTTTTGAAGCTCGGCCTACATGCGTAGTTCCGATGACCGTACAATATTTTGACGTTATAGCAATTGAAGCGAGCGTGGGACACCACGCAATTGAGTCACCTGAGAATCTATATCAGTATCTTATCCACTTCTATTGAGACAATTTTCCTGAAAATTGAATAACGAAATTGGAGATAACGAAATCGACTTGGTGAAAAATTGGAAAAGTGAAGCCTTTATATTCTTGTATTAGTGAAGCGATTTCCTATAGTGCTTATGGTCCTCTAAGGCGATAAGAGAAAAGAAACAACAATTTCCGGGAGGAAATGTCACTCTAAGGCGTCAACCCCTCCTCCCTGCGTGCTCTTCACCCATAACAAAAATGCTTCACTAACGGACACGTATTTTATACGGGAGTTCGGTCCATTTTGTTTCTATGTCTGTGCATGAGCGCGTAGCTCCGTTGAAAACACAGTGGGAAATGATTTCTATAGGGAGTCGCCTAAAAATATAAATAAATTTTGGTAGAACGACTAAAAGACTAAAAATTATAGAACACATAGTTCTATCTGAAGTGCCTTTAGTTCCTATTTCAATTCAAGTTTTCGTCTTCGTCTTGACGTTAGACCGAGACAAGCTCTGTGCTAATTCATGCCTACGGTGGAGATCTTGTATAACGCTTATATCATATAGAAAAACAAATGGAACAAGCTAGTTTTTCTTCCAGCATGACGGGCCGTAGATGTAAGTATTTACATTTTTCACGAAATTTTTATATTTATTTTTCAACAAATTTCCCAAAGGAAAAAGCAATTGAATGTGGAAAAAATATGGAGGGAATAATATTGTATTTTCAGGGACACAAGAAGAAATTTTCGATTTGATTAAACTTTGAGGGGGGTGGGATTGCAACAATTTATACAAAGGGAACTCGTTTAATAATCAAGCAGCATGGTAGTAAATTCTTTGGTTACAATTAAACGTTTTTAATTCTATGTAATTATCCTTTGCAGAGTAATAAAGAAACGAATTAATTGCAGGCATGACGTCAAAGCCATAAGAAAGAAATGGTCCAACTTGGTGCAAAAGTACAAAATTTCTGGGAGATGGTTGTGCTGCATCCCCAGTGAAAAGGCCAGTACTTGAAACCAAACTTCGGCCATGGTGGCAAGTTTGTGGATTAGTTTCCTAAATATATTGGAGGGCAGATATGTGTTGCTCCAGAAAAACAAATAGGGTTTAGGGTTTAATGCACTTTGTTGTGCTGGCGGTACAGGAGGTTGCATTGCACCGTTTAATTTCGTAAGTTACAGATGTTCTATGTTGGAATGAGGATTTTAACTCTGGCAGTTTCCTTTACCTATAAACGCAATAGGATTTTTACTCTGAGCTGCGCACTGGAACTCTTGCCTATAAACGTAGTAAATAAAACGATCGTGAGGTGATGTTATGTATTAAGATAAGAAATGCACACACACACACTTTTAATTACTTGAATTTATATTTGTTACACTTGTGCATTTGCAAGTATGTATGTAGTTGTATGCAGCTAGACACTGCGGCAACCGCGCTTGCACTTCACTTCGTTCTTGTCTCTCGTGAAGTTTAAATAAATGAATTAGCAAAGACCGTGTGTTTCATTTATTCGGAGTTCGAAAGAACATAACAGGTGAGGACACCATTTTAAAATATTATTTAAATGTTTAAAATTTGTTGACTATATTTATCCATATCTTTCAGCAGAGTGAGTTTTTTCCAATAAATGTTGAATACTTAAAAAATTTTTATAAAATTCTTCATAGGAATGGGAAAAACTATTAGTTTTAGCTATTTTTAGTATAGACTGAACAGCATTTTTTCGGAGCTCCAAACCTCTGAAAACACTCTTTTCGTAATAGTTTTTTAAATCACCTTCAATACTTGTCACAGTATTGTGGAATATAACTGCCCGATTATGCATGAAATACAACCATTCTTCTGTACCATCATCTTCGAAGAAATTTGGCAAAATTCTTGGACAGTTGTCGATGGACAAGAAATATGATTTAAAAGGAGGCCACCAAAGTTTGTACGCATTATCAGCGCTAATTCTTTTCCTTCGAATCGGAACTGAGCTCTACGAAAATATATTGTTGAGGAAGCTGCAGTTAACAATATTACTTCTACCTTCAAACCCAATCGAGTAGTCGCTGTTACAAATATCACAGTGAACGTTGTTTTCGACTTTTGATTTGGTGCTAGAAGCAAATCCGGCTTTAAAAGGTATCCAAATGGAAAAAAGTGATTTCGAAATTTTCAATTTAATACTCAAAATAACAACTTATCGAGTTCTTCGCAACCACTGCACATTAGATTTACTAGCATTATACTAGAACACCGTTCAGGCTTCAACATTTGCTTAATACTCGTTTTTTGTTGAATTTCATATTACTTTTTATTTTTCCATACAATATGTATGCAAATGTTTCATGTACATACATATATATTTCTGTGTAGTACTCATGTTCAGCAACTTATTTTTAACTTTTTTAAAACTTTAAGAACCCATCAAGTGGGAGGTCTGCAGAGGATGGAGAAGGGACTGCGTCGTCGTGGTCATTCTCCGAAGAATATACTTTTATCGCCATCACAATTTGTAATTACAACTGTAACAGCTTCAACCTTATTTTCACCCCCATTTCTACCATCTCAAAAGAAAAAGAAAAACAACAAGTACTTTGGAGCAGCACAAACGAGTGCATTTGAACATACGAATAAAATGTTACAGTTTCTGAAAGATTTCATTTTGGTTGTAGGGAGTATGGGCTTGGGGGAAGAAGTGGAAGTACCTGTGGATAAATTAGTAAACACCGAGGATGAGTAACATCATGCTAATATATAGGATATTTTATTTAACATACACCTAGATTAGTTATAGTTTAAATTGCCTTATATCAAAAGTTAAAGGTTAAAAGTTAAGTTTCAGTATGAGGAAATGAATATGCAATAAATGTAATTATCATAACTATTGCATTGTCAATAAAATGAATTGGGTTGTAGTTTATTCATGTTCCTGTAAATGCACATAACTGTGATATAAGGGAATTTAAACTGTAACTCATCTGGGTCTGGGTTAAAACAAAAACTATATCTTTTCTATATACAGGGTGTCCCAAAAAGTAGTGATAATCGGAAGCCTGGAGGTAGAGCGACCCTCGGGGAACCCAAACCACCCCCATGTATGTTCTACGATTTGTCTTAGTTTTCGAGTCATTACAAATTTTCGAAATTTTTCGCTAATTACGTGTTGTAAGGGATTTTTAGTCATGGAGATCGAAGTAAGTGAGATGGGCACTTGATTTTTCTTTTGAAATAGCTTAACAGTGCACTTGTTGTATTTAAAAACATTTATTTCAATACACTTATTGAGACACCATTGTCTCAAAAAATAATGTTGAATTTTTTCTTTTACCAAAACAAAAACTAACTTGAATGTTCTATGGCAATTTTAAGAAAAAAGTTCCATTATTTTTTTTTAGAAACTAGTTCAAAAACTTCCTTAGTTCATCAACTTTACATGATGCAAATTTTATCAAGTTATCTCAACGGCATCATACTTAAATTTCGGTTCAAATTGTACTAAGTACAAAATTTAACAATTTTAATTGGGAAGTAAAAATAAGTAAAAGTGAGAATTAAATAAAAATAAATATTTTATTGTGAAAAATTATAAAAGGTTTTCAAAATGTCTACCTTCCCTTTCGACACATAACCGACAACGGCGGAAAAATTTTCTTTCAGTCGATTGAATGCTTGTCTATTTATTTTGATGTCTTCTTCCGCCACTCTTAATCTACTCTACAAATCTGCCAAATTTCTGCATTCTTTACAATAAACCAGCTCCTTGTAGTAGCCGCAAACATAAAATTGATTGGATTTAAGTCGGGTGGCCGTGGAGGCCCACCGCGGCCCATCCATTTTCCTTAAAATCTTTGATTCTGCGTTGGCATAATGGCACGGAGCACCATCACTTTGAAATAACATATTTCTTCGTGTTTCTAAATCAGCATCCTCGAACAAGGGAATAAAGCAAGGGAATATATGTGACAAGAAAAGTAGTAAAAGTGTAGTACCTCACAGACTTAATGTTAT
>QYTT01085337.1:0-21011 GCA_006980735.1 Dasypogon diadema | reverse complement strand
TTTACTTGAAAACTGCCGACTACTGTCTGCCTGAGTTCTTTGTAATGATATTCACCGACCATGCAGTTGCCGTTGGTGTGAATGAGTCCATTCATTTGGTAAGTAAAATATTTTGTAGTTTCGTGTCGTTCCGTGCCGTGCCGGTAAGTGTGCATCAACCTTTAGGTGTATATACAACGCATCAATGCATCCCATATACATATGTTTTTCGCGATTCACTTTGACTAAGTTTTATAAATTTTCACAGCATGACTGACAGCCATTTCTTCATCATATGATCTTTTCACTTTTATTGAGATCCAGAACGAATATCGTGTTTTTAGTGTCTACTAGTGTTTGCTTTTTCAACAAGCTAGAACACTTTAAAGGTGCTTGCACAACGTTGCATAGATAGTCGCTGGTAGCTGGTTTGCCCAAGTTGTGGGCATTTTGCCTCGCAACACTGCAGCATTTGTTCGTGCAGGCCGTAGGGTAATGTGTTTAAGTTGAAATAAACTAAATTGAAATGTTAAACACGTTACCCTACGACCTGTATGAACAAATGTCGCAATATTGTGCGGTAGAATGCCGCTCTTGTGCGCCGGACCTAAGGTTGCTTGCACGTCAGAGCACGTGTCGTTGGAAGGTATGTAGCAAAATTTTTCAGAAACTGTCGCAAATTACGAAAAAGTAGCAAATTTAAAATAAAAAGTTCCACGTAAAATAAACCAAGAATAAGTCTTCTTTATCTTCAGAATTACTTCGCTTTCGCCAGTTTTGTTTTGAATGCTTTTGTATAGTAAAAATAAGAAGTTGAGCAAAAATTCCGATTGCATTGACAAAGTTTTAAGGAAAAACGGAGAAACGCGCAGACTTTTTGTCTTAATCATGTAAATTCAATTCGGAAACGAATTGTACAAATTAATGGAACTTGGGAGCCGTGGATGAGATATACCTCTGCTGCGAGCTGGGATAACCACCCAGTCCTGTTTCAAATTTGAAAGTTGACACTCCATCCATTAAAACGTCAGTGGGACACACTATACGTAAAAGCAATTTCAAGTAATTGAGGTATCAGTTTTTTCTTTTACAATTCTGATGTGATTTGTGATTATACCAGCGCGCAGAAAACAATTCTGTTTTTCAAAGCATTCTGTAAACCATAGGAATGAAATTTTGAAATAATTTTGTAAGTAAAAATTTCAAGGGAAGAAACGTAATTCTAAAAGAATATATTGTTGCGTGTTTTTCTCATTTTATCGAAACACTTCATCTAAGTTATATTTACAAAGAATAATGTACTATAAATACTAAAAAAGCGAATGTGGTAATCTCTTTTCCTTCTTTTTTGAGCTACACTATCACTTTCCATAAGATCACAGTTCCTGATTGAATTAAACGATGTTTCTAAGTTTTAACAGGGGACAGCATTATCCAATAATCGCAGCACTATTTTGTATGAAATTAAAAAGCACCACAATTAACAATATGATTAGTCTGAACAGAAAAGTACTACACAATTTAAAATGCAACACTAACAGCCGTAGATAAACTTACTTTAATCTCCATTATATTATGCAAATCAAAGGTCGAAATTTATAGGTATAATACGCCTTATTTACCGATTTAAAATGTTTAGGAAAAACTGAACGTCTTTTATATTAATCTGTTATACCTACCCTCCTTTAATTTCAGTTAGTTGAAATACGAGTTTTCTAATCTTGGATTTGCCTTTTCACAAATTTCGTTTCCTAACTCAAATCCACACGTGATTATCGCTTACATTGAAAATTTAAAAGAAACAAGACATTCTTAAAAAGGAAAAAAACATCTATCGGACAACTAATTTTCTAATTCTCTTTGGTAAGTAGTAATGCGAATTGAAGTAATCTTTAAAGAAATGATAGTATAACGTATGCCTCAGTAACATGCGTATCGCAATCGCACTTGGATAAGGAGTATGGGTTAAACAGTGATCATTTCCAATTTACCTAGCTTAGCATACATCACACGTAGAGGAGGTATTTCGATGACTACAATACAAACTGGACAGGAAGTTGTACTCTCGAAATAGATAGTACAGGGAAGCGACAAACTGAATAAAAATGTGTTCCGGTATAGACGTAAAAACCTGCAATCGTTGAGTAGCTAAAAACAGTAATGGTTATCGCAATGTGACTGTTATTTAGCAGCAGGTTAATTAAGACACTGTTCACGGTATAAAGTAATTGAAATTAAATCTTACTTATAACGAAGGAGTCACATTATTCATTTTGTATTGAGTGTCAAGAAATTGATTGGAAGCCAACGGTTTTTCGTTTGGTAAATGAGTGCATAGTAAAGAATGCTAATATAAATTTGTATAAAAGTACTTCGTATGAATTATTACCTTTAATTAATATTAGTGCAAAATCTTGTTTCGGAGCATATATGTGAGTGTAAATACACACTAATCAAACAAAAATACTTTTAAGCAAAAACATTTATTGTGAAGGAAAGTAATAAAACGACATGCTTTCATTGTTTATTTTAGCAGCAACATTTTCTATAAAACAGTTATAATGCTTACACTGTACAACAAAAAATTTCTTTTTAACACGTTGACTGCCACCGTTGGCCGGCATTGAAAAGCTCTCTCACGGGGAAGGCATTTTAACACGGAATACTTCTCACGTAAGCTTTTGTGCCATTTGTGGCTGTAAATGTATTAAATTTTTCATGGGTCGAACCTATTTATTTATTTTTATACCCTAGATGGATGTAGGGTATTATAAGTTACAAACTATATTTCCATTAATGGGAGAAGAAAAGAAATTAATAGATGTCAGTCTGTCTGTCCACGCGTTATCTCGAGAACGCCTTAACCTAGAGACTTGAAATTTGGTACACAGATACCCTATTAAAATTGAAAGATCAAGTTCGTAAGTGGGCCAATTTGGACAACTTTTTCATAGGGTTACCATATGAAATCCCCAGCTAATCAAATAAATAATCCATATCTTCCTTCTAAAACGAGAACGTTTCGAAGTAGATGGATAAAATTCGGCACATAAGCACTTCAGTAAAACCTAAATATCCTGGCAGAAGATGAACGAAATCGACCAACCCTTTCAGAGGGTTGCCATGTGAAAATTGGAAATGTAAATTGTTTTCAAAAGTTTTTGCGATCGCCATGAAAATGTGTGTATATAGATCTTCAAGGTTACTGTTTTCGAATCTGGAGTCGGATTTTTGAAATCCAAAATGGCGGATTGAGTAGACGGACAAGGTTTTCTAAATTTTAATTTATAGAGCATTATTTTTCAAGTGATAGCGAAGAGGAAGTCAATGTTAGGTGGCAATACAGCAAGCTGTAAATTTGTGTTGTAAGAAAGTAAAAACGAAGTGATTCTGGAATATACGCTTTATACGCTTTACCACCTTCTGAGAAATGCCAAATTTACTCCCGCTAAGTTGTCACAGTTTCAAGTACTCAAGCAGTGGAGATATGAAGTCAACTTCAAGTCGATCGGACAAATTTTTCGGATCGACTTGAGTCAAGCCGGCTTGAAGTCGATCGGAGGTTACATGTTCCTCAAGCCTAATATAACCGTAGTAATTGGTATTCATAAATACAAAATTAACGATTCTTTCTCAATTTTGTTTGAATTCGTTTTTCAGAAATAGGGCCTCAATTTTTATGAATTCGAGATGACGGACACATTTTTGAGAGTTGTCTGGAATAGTCAAGCGGCAATTTATTCTTGAAGTCCCTGAGTACGATTTTGAACACAGATTTTAAAAAATTTAGCATGTTCGTAAAATGAGGAGCTTATGAGTTTTGGGATTGATGATTACGAACTTGAGATACATATTGTATTCAAGTTTAATTTGATGAATGCAATAAAGCGATTATCATTTTAAAAATTTTACAGATTGCATAATATACAGAGTGCACTGAAGGTAAAGGGGCGATGGAATATCTAGAAAAGTTGAGATTTAGGAAAAAAAAATATTTTGGAAGAAAGTTGAAAGGTAAAAAAGGCGGCTTGGCTCAGGGTAAAATTTAAAGGTCCACTTTATTTGCTTAATGTGGTTTTAGGTTCGAGTATGTGATTCACTTATTGGCCAAAGCGATCTATAGGGGTCACTTCAAGGTCAAATAAAGTAATTAGAGCTAAAGGGTGCGTACACGGGTCGCGGATAATAGGTTGGCCTGCAGATTTGAAAGTCAGCTGCGAATATGTAGGAATAGCCGGGAACAATTAACTACCAACGCATTATTTTCTGTTCTCGTCTAGGGTATAACATGATTGGTTTAAAGCAATTATAGCTTCTTTCCTTGTTCTTAGATAATTTTAGGTCAATGAGTCTGATAAACGGGTTGATTTTTTCGTAACACGTCAGGATTTTTCTACATTTGGTAAAAAAAAACGTAATATAAAATATACCGAGAAAAGATTTTAACACCTTGCGGACCAAAGACGAGAATTCTCGTTTTCACCAACGTACAAATAGCCACTGTTGAAATATTGCCGGTCCGCAAGGTGTTAAGATGTTCGTCTTCGGTTTTCCTGAAATTTGGATATGATACAGCGGGATGGGAAATAAACGGCGGATCTTTTGGAATATCTTCCGAACTACTCAAGCGATTTTGATAAAACAAGAACCACCAAAATCTTTGTAAGGAAAGTGCCCCCTAAGATCATTTCCAGTTATACTCTGCTGGAGTGATAACGAGCGGAAGTAAAGGAGGTCTCTAGCATGGAAACTTTTCTGTAGTGCACGCTAAATAGTAGCTAAAGGTGTCATGTTTTGCATTTTATTTAAAAACTATACTTTAGGGGAATGTTCCCCAGTAAGCGGTATTTGTGAGGAAAGGCCCAACTATTAGTGCGTTATCAACAGTCCACTTACGCTATTTTTAAATTACATAAATATCATTATTATTAAAAGATATGCGAGGGATATCGAATCAGACCTCGTCATACGGGTCCCTTTTCGTCCCTCTGCCAAGAGCCGTCTCAGCCAGTTCTCGTCGCGAGATTCCTTGGCAGAACCCTGACTTCGACGCCCCTTGTCAGATCGAGCATTTGCCTGTAGGTGTGCTGCTCCATGCTAACCATAGTGCTGCCGGTAATAGCCAACCTCCTGCACGTCAAGGCCGGACATTCGCACACAATATGCTCCGCCGTTTCAGTATCCTCTAGACACAGGTTGCACGTATTATCCTCCAGGATCCCCATCTTTGGAGTTGATGTCCAAAACTACCTATCGGAGAGTTCCTCGCTCCATGCTTAGAACTCTTCTTTTGGTCGTTCCGCACGACAGCCTGATCGTTTCCTTAGTCTGTCGGCAAGTTGTCATACTATCCCATCGATTTTGATGTTCCTTTATAACCCAATTCTCGATTAGGGCCTTCAACCTAAGTAGTCCAACGTACGAAACAGACCAAGCATTTCTGCCTGGTAAACCGAGGTGCATTTTCCCAGGCTAACATAGGACAAGTTTAGATCTTCAGAGAATATCCCTGCACCTGCCCTGTTGTCAATCATAGATCCGTCCGTGAATATAAAAATATCCCCGGGTCCCTTTACTATCCGTCAGTAATAAGGGTCTTGTGAAACCTTTCGGTTACCCTGACCCTTTTTATCCTGTCCTTTGGGATCATGAGTTCCTTAATCCCTTTTACGTGATCCAGAATTTTCCTATGCTCATACACAGTCCCTGACGAGTATCATATACCGTCCCTCTGCATCCTGAGAACCGTCTCCACTGCCATCTTCTTGACAAAGATATCCAGCGGTGGCAGCCCCACAAGAGCTTTTAACGCCGCAGTGGGTGTGGTGCGAAAAGAACGTTATCCTTTGCACTCCATTTAGCTGCCACCAGACAACCGCCGCGAACAACAAGATAGGTCTAACCACTATAGTGTATATCCAGTATGCTGATCTCGGCGAAATACCCCGCCTTAATCCACACACTCTCCTACATTGGTGTACCACAACCTTCGCTTTCCTGATCTTTTCCTCAACATGATATTTCCAGGTCAGCCTTAAGTTGAGGTATACCCACAGATACTTGACCTCTCTGGAAACGCTGATGTCAAATCCAAAGAGCGTAAGCGGTGTAAAATACAGATTCTTAGTCCTAGTGAAGACTATAATTTCTGTCTTGTTCGCGTTAAAAGTGAGGCCCTGTTCCGCACCTCAGGGTCATATCCAGGACGTGCAATTTGTAAATTTTTCAATCATTCTTCCGAGTAAAAGCAGTTAATTTCAACGGTACTGATCCAGTCAATGTGCTCCTTCATCGAATCGTGGGTTCGATTCCTGCAAAAGGTGTGGTGATTTATTTGGGTACCAGTGTTTGAGGGTAGAGACTCGATTAACCGGACTAATTGTTGTCGTAAGTCATTCGGATAATCGAAAATCCGGATAATTGAATGTATGAAGAGAAGCGATTTTGTATAACATATTAACTCTAGAAAGATAATCGAAAGAAAGAGAAAGAGAAGCGAAAACACCACTCTCTTACGCTTAGATATGACACGACTTCGCGGTGTAACGATTGGTAACTGATAACTAAAACAATATGTATCGAAACGCGCGCACGGACCTCTTCCCGCCCATTAAATAATCCGGATAATCGCGAATCCGTATAACTGAGGTCCGGATAATCGAGTCTCCACTGTACTTGCCAAGCGACTGGAATGTTGCACAGCAAAATTTCATGCCAAAAATTGTGGAGTACTTGCAACGTCTGTCAGATATACATAGTTCCCAGTTTCCATATACCTCAAGCTGTGCTGTGTGCATGACAGGGTTGTCCCATTAGCTAATCCAATACCTTAACATGTTTACTGCTGATGTCACGATTGCAGGCATGACGCTCGGATCCGTGCGACAAAATGAACAAATAAAAGTATGTAGATGTATTTTTATTTTAGTAGCGTACAGTAATAAATTTACAAAGAAATTTACTGTGCGCTAGTACCGAAATAAATTACTATGTGCTTTGTTTCTATCTATCGGTGCGACCACAGAAGAGCAAATCTGCAGAGCTGTGCAACAACCAATGTTTTTTTTTTCCTCTTCTTCGCACTCCTGACTTTGATGATTTTCTTTCATGCCAATTTTCATTATCGAATGAGGAATACTGCATTAACTGCAGTAAAATATTGAGTGGTCAGAGATTCAGTTTCGTAAGATATATTTTTATATTATTCAATTCTTGATAAAACTGGAAACTGCGAGAATTTTATTAAGACGTACAAATGTGTTGTAACTAATTTCAGATCATAGCTGAGAATTTGGAAAATAAAATTATATTGTACAAACAATAATACATATATTATATAATTTATGTTAAACTGCAAAGATGTATTTTTTACAAAGAATTGTAAAAATGTTGGTTTTTAAAACAATATTTTTATTTTATTTGCTTCTAGGAGAACAGAGGAGATCCTAATATAACTACAATTTTCCACAGAACACTACATAGAGAAGTATAATTAAAATGAGTGTCATAATACGTTTACAAAATTTACCTTGGTCTGCTAATGCCTTGGATATTCGTGGATTCTTTCGGGGTTTATCAATTCCAGATGGAGGAGTTCACATCGTTGGCGGAGAAATGGGAGACGCTTTTATTGCTTTCAGGTATAACATATTTTGTATGTTATTAATTTTAAGATGTAGTCATAGAAGGTTGATCATGTTTCTTTCGTTAATTGATTACCTGCCGGCGAACAAAAGTTCTGAATATAATAAAACAAAAATGAACATGGATTTTGTTTTTTTCTGGATATATAGAGTGCTAGATTCAATTTCCCATATTAATTAATACAGTTAGCTCGGTGAATTTTCAACACTACTTTTATATTATTATATCGTCAATTTAAAAAATGTATTCAAATTGGTAAGTAAAGGGTGGGGTGAGAATATAAGGATCTGAAAATCGTATAACACAAACCCAATGAAAGGAATTCAAAAAAATAATGGTCTATTATATTTCAAAGCGATATTTATAGTCGCACACATCATACTCTAGACACGTTTTATTTACTAAACTTTTTCATTTAAATCAAAACTTATTTAGATATTATAGCGGATAACAAGTGACAAAATTTGATTTTGTCTTTACGTTTCTTAAAAATAATTTTAGGTTAGAAAACTTAGACTTTTAGCGTGTGAATGTTTTTATTAGCAGGACAATCCCTGATAAAGAAAGAGAATGCTAGCATACGACTTTTCTTTGGGAAAGACAATTTTTAAAAATTTACTTTTAATTATTAGTAAGAAACGCAAATTCGTTCAATTGCTCTTATTAAACTGGCGCATGATGCTATCATTCAAACGATATCACATGATCTGATGAGAAAAGTTATGTAACGCTTTTCTCGATCTCCGACCGGTAACATAAAAATCATTTCTCTTTCAAATCTATTGAAAAAACGTATCTTACATATTTTGTAGTATTTGAAGTGAGGAAACTCGTGAGGGTGGTAAGCAAATGCAGTCAACCTAGGATGTTTAAGCACACCAGATCATAATGTTCTACAAATAGTTACAAAAGAGATTAACTATAAAAGAAGCAGTAATGTTACTACGGTAAAGATAATAAAAGATTAAAACTTCACAAGGAAAAAGAGTAGTGGATATATTATTATAATAAAATTACAGATAGCTAATTAAAATTTTGCTCTATAGATTCCAATTGAAACATGCTATTGTGCATTTATTAATCGTTTTTCTTGAAGCAAATTCACAGTTCTTCTAGCAATAGATGCAAAATTAGAAAGATGCTGTAAATAAGCAGCTTTGATTTTTTATATGTTAAATCAATCATCTGGGTGATGCAATTCTTATACATAATGATCAAACGCTTTACCAGTCTTCAAAGTAGCACAGAATGTTGGTAACTACTTCATGGTGAAAAGTAAAAGGAATTGTAAATTATTTATATCTTCGGTCTACGGAAACAAAGTTGAGAAATATCTTATTCCTTTAGCATAAAGCGAGCATATTCAGTTAACATAAAGTGATCCATTTTACGCGATAGGGCGGAACCATATGTTTGCTACAACTGCTATCACAGCTAAAAGGTAAAACTTTATATCATCCGGCATACTCACATGATCTCCTACAGATTATTATTTTTTGCAAGCCCTATAACTTTGTACGGCGTACGGAATAAGAAATGAAATATAATAAAAATTGATTATTTTTTCGTTCAATTCCCGTCAGGCCTCACCGATGTGAGGGGACGGGTGTGGTAAGTGGTGCTTTCGTGGCTGCTGCTGCGCACCTTACCTTACCTTATGATTCTCCTGAGCCCACCACAAGAGAGTTCGAGGAACTTGTACACTGCGGAGAGAGGAAAAACACGAGACTGATCATTAGGTTCGATGCAAACTCCCACAATACAGTATGAGGTAGCACGGAAGACAATCCCAGAGGAGAGGCGTTACTCGAAGTTCTGATTGGAAGAAACCTGTATATTGTAACCAAGGGAATGGAGCCAACTTTCGATGACAGGGAGAAGGAGGTTATTGATGTGACCCTATGCAATGGGTAAATGGTGGAAAGACTGGTAGATTGAAGGGTGATGGAGCGGGCAATGCTGTCTGATCATAGAGCCATTAAGTTTCAATACCTTCAGAAGGAGGGAGAACAGACTTGTAAGAATTCCTCGAAACAAGGGTGGGGCAAATAATGAGCCACAGACGTGGGAAGACTATAAGGCGATAGAAGGGAGAGTAGAAAAATACTGCGACGATGAAAGAGGCAGTCGGGGAGGGATTTCTACTTCAACATGGACATTATCTCAGGACTCAGTCCCGAAAGTTGAACTTGTTGGAGATAAGATGAATAGAATTTTAATGGGGGCATATTTCCCAGGAAACTATGTCTCGAAGGGAAATTACACCGTGTCCAATCGCACGGTCACATGATTAGACCCGGATGTGTCGCAAATGATGCTGTTTTTGGAGGGAGTGGGGAGGTTCAGATGCTGCTCGCACTTTTCAAATCTCCGGTTCTGGAAGAGATACATATTGCCTGCTTTACTACAACATGGCAAAGAGCCCATTGCATCGTGGCTTTAGGAAATATTTATCGCCTGTCTTGCGACAGGGCATATACCGGTTAAGTGGAGGAAAACAAAGATAATATTTCTGCTGAAACCAGGGAAAAGGGTTTACACCGAGGCGATATCCTTTGGCAGAAGAGGAATTGAATACAGAAGGCCTTGCTTTGGACACGCTGATGGACATCGAAGGTGCCTTCGACCAGCTATTTTCAGTTACTCGTTAATCTGGAATTCTTATTTGATTTTGAATTTTATAGGAATGAGTGATAAAAATATAAGCAGCTCGATTCAGATGGCAAATATTCATCCGAATAATTTCACGAATAATGGAAAAATTTCATCGTTTTATTCCCAAATAAGGAATAAATGTTTATTCAAATGAATCATTTATTCGTTATTCGTTTATTCTTCATTCGTTTATCCATTAGTCGCGTTATTCGTCATCCGCTTATTATTACCACCATCTGGCATTAGCTGTTTTGACAGAGTACACAATGCGTTGAAAAGGTTCCCAGGAATGATCCATTACTTCATTATTTTCTTGTGATTGGGGGAGGTTTAATCCCCAATATCCGAGATGGCGCTACTGTTATTCAGATCTTAAACCTATTGGGTAGAACTTTTGGGTGGTTGGGTTGTCACTGGATCATCCAAAATCTAAGCAATATAAAATCATGGTTCTCAATCCACAACTTCTTGTGATAACGCTAGTGAATATTGCACACCAGGTGTGCGGCCGGCACGTGCTCATTAGCTTAAAGAAGCCATCCAACAGTCAACACAATCAATTAACAAGCAATTAATTTGCATTATCAAGCAATTTGTATAATTGCCTCATTTGCACATTTGGTTCCTATGCCAAAGTGTTAACATATCTATTCAAGTCTGATCTGCTCTCATTTGGCGTAATTTAACCACCTGGGCCTAAAGGCCCAACTATAATGGCACATGCCAGCATATGCAAAGAGTAAAAAGCCGATTAAATAACAAAGTTAAATACAGGTAAGCCTCGTATAACGCGGTACTGATAGAAAGGACAATTTATATTATTACAACATTGTAAGGAAAAGTGCGAGCGGGATAGATAAAGCTAACATGATAAAATACGAAAAAAGACAAAACATATGCCAACATAATTTTACGATGTCAATTTTCCCGCTGGAACAGAATTTTTCTTTCCCCTTCATTCTTTGTTCCTTTTTTACACATATCATCAATCAATAAGGCCATCTCGTTCAGGTTTTCAGCAAAAATGCATCTTGCTGCTATACAAATTGACCTTAACGCGGTTTACAAATTACAGCACCATAGATAGCGCAGTTGTTTTATAATGCGGTTTTATTATATAGTGCAATTTTATATTTTATTTGAGAAAAAACTGTTTGAGATGTAGCTACCCATTTTGTATAAAAGGTGAGTCTCGTATAACGCGATTTGCTATAATGCGGAACGTAACTCCTGCGTTATAGGAGGTTTACTTGTACATAAACAGCTGTATATTACCTTGGAATTGTCTGATGATAAATTCCGAAGTACATATGTACATATTTCAAAAACATTGGTCAGTAGTAATGTAGTCTGAGCCTTAGCTAGGATTCATAAGATATTTCCAGTTCGGCGGCACTCTTGGAAAAGTACGCTATGCCAATGGTACACTTGTGTAATCCTAAACCCAATCAATACCTTTGTAAGTTGACGATATTGATGGGTATTTATTGGTTAAAGATGTTTTGCAGAATTTATTTTAGTGGTTATAGAGAAATGAGTTGTTGAAACATAAAGCCCGGCTCACACCGACGCGGTAGCGGTAGCGGTGACGGTAGCGATTACGACCACCGCCGCTACCGCGTTCGGTTATACTTAGACTAATGTAATAGCGGTAAGCATAATAATTTCAAAGAATTCGCCATTTCTGTAAATAAAGTGCACACAAACCCTCACATGTAGCAATTATAAAATTGAACTCTGCAATGACCCCATATCGTAGAAGAAGGCATATCGTTTCCAGTTGGTGATATCTCATTCAATATCATGTGTCGCGTTATACCGCTACCGCTACCGCATCGGTTTGCGCCGGGCTTATTCATTTAAATTATATCAATCTCAGTATTTTGTAATAATATCACAATTCCAAGTTATAATGTGATGCAAGTAAGCACATATGATTACTTTTATGACTGGCACAAGATCGGGAATTTTAACTGCTTTTATGATCGGCCAGGTAATCCTCACCTAGATCTTCCTGAATTTTGAAACTACAACCTACCTTTCTAAATTTTTTATTATGCATTTTGTCTGGTACTGTACAGTACCGCCAGGCAGATCTGGGTTAATGTAGAATAAATATAGCCTACGATATTAAATTTTCGAATGTACGCTGTAGCAATGAAAGAAGCAATGATTCAAAATTTTTATCTAAAGAAAAAAATATTTTCTTACTGATAGCATCATAGAAACCAAACATTGAATGTAAAGCTAAACAAAATTGAAAGTTCAAGTAAGGTGAAAGTGGATTCCAAATAAAAGTAATACACCTGCTCGTTCCGAAAGAAAATGAAAATAGGTATCAGTGGAAGTGACTTTGCTTCATTGACTCGAAACCTTGCAATACCTGATTAGTTTTTAAAGTGGGTGGCATTGGCAATTGCAATTTAGTAACAATATCTCACCGTCGTTTGGTATGAAGTCATGCAAATGAATGCGGATTTTATACGAACTTGGAACTTTTCATACAGTATTAAAGGATATTTATTTGTATTGCGTGTTAAAACTTAAGCTTTAGATGAAAGAGAGAGTGTATATCAAGAGAAAAATGTATCGTTAAATTTATGGTGAAATGGGATTATGAATAATATGCCTGTTAATAAATTTTCCACTTTTATAATACTCAGAGCGAATTAAGAAATTAAGAAATTTGTTTTGAAATATCAGTCTTGTAAAGATCCGTTATTTATAATAAAGAACTTTCCGCTAAAAGAAGTCGAAAGTGGAAAAGGACAGAGATGTCAGCGGCAACCAGGAACAGAATATGGAATGACGTGAATTCATGTTAGCATTTATGAATGTGTTGTTAAATTCAATTAATTTTCTGGCATTGGATTATATAATAGTTTTATATAATGAATATTTCATTATGAAATTACTGTGGCAGATGTAACTTATTATATGATCGATTTAAAGTGTAAATAGCGTCAGCTTCCAAACTGCTATTCATTTTTAGAATTACAGATAAATCACATATTCAAGTTATTATTTCACATACAAATAATGAAATTATATTTTTGATCGTAAATAAAAAGAATGATATTAGGTGACTTGTATCTACTAAATTTCGATGTGTGAACGGGATTGCCTAGCTTTTGAATACATTAGCCTTTAATTAATTTTATACATGTCTGTTAATAAGAAACTTTATAAGCATACTTTCGAATAACTATGCTCGTGAAAAATTATAGAATTTTATTAATAATGAGCTTCCCTTCTAACCCAGAAGGCACACTTCTCAGCGTGGAGCCAAGAAACATTTAACCATCTCCGCAATTAAGCGTTTACACATTTCGAAGAAATGTATTGAGATTAGGCTGCCCTACAAGCATACAAGACATATAACTGTTAGCAATGTTAAACCAACTGATATGAAAAAGGAAGATATTAGTTAGTAATATTACAATCAGCATGAATCACGGAACCAGAAAAAGACGATTTTTCAGCATAATGTTGGACACATCCAAATCGAAGTGCTCCGCAGGGCAATTGACTACCGCACACATGGGATTAATGGACTCATGCTTACCATAGTTAGTTCTGGAGAAATTAACATTTAAAGGGGGACATCCTGCAAGTTACGGCTATTAGTCCTAAACGACACCCTGCCACGGAGCTCCTTAGAGTCAATGTTGAGGTTTAAGAGCTGGTGAACAAAAACTATATCTAAACTAACACTGCGCCGCTTCTCCAAGGAAGCCATACCAAAAAGGTTAAGCCGCTCGCGATGCGGCGGAAGAATCATGGGCTCGTTCTGAGGAAGATCCCTAAGCGCAAATCTAGTAAACCTGCGCTGAACAGGCTCAATACGACCGATGTGGACAGCGTAGGAAAGATTCCATACCTGCGAAGGGTGTTCAAGAAGTGGTCGGACAAACGAGTTATATAATGTTAAGGAAACTTGAAATTCAGAGAACTCTTTGGACCAGCGATTAATGAAGCCCAGCATGGAGTTGCCTCTAGAAGCGGCATAATTACTGTGGGAAACAAAATCAAGCTTGGAGTCAAGCTTCACATCGAGGTCCTTAACAGATTGAACGCGAGGAATACTGTTTGTAGCGAATGTGTAGACTTAGGTAACAGAAGCTGTGTTTTTTTGCACAATTTGATGGGATTTTTCAGACAGATACGAGTAAATCCACTGTAGGGGCAAAGTCAGAAACCCTAGTTTATGCAACTTGAGCATAATGACTTACCCTTTTTATGAATGGGTGTAATGAGGAAATGCTTCCATAGCTTTGGAGAACTGTTACCAAAAGATTTCTGGAAAAGAATGCGAAAAGGAACAATCAAAGCTGCGGAACATGATTTAATCACCGCCGGGGGCAGGCCGTCAGGACCTGCAGTGAAATCAAGGGCAAATCCGTCAATGTGAGCAGAGATGACCTCATCCGAAATGGAGGGAGACATACCCCCGCTACACATGGATGGTCGTCAACGTGTGTAAAATTGTTAATATCCGGTTCAAAGTCGGAAGGACCAAACGCTCTTTTGAAGAGTGTGGCAAACGTATTGCAGGTATCATATGTATCACTGCTCGAATACCCATCCAGAGACATAGTTGTAGGATAATTGTCAACTTTTCTCTTAATGTTAACAAATTTATAAAAAGTGCGTGGATAATTATATAGTTTATTACGAAAATTTGCAATATATACTCCTCATAGAGAGCGGAGAAGTGTGCTTTAGCACGCAACAAACTTTAGGTGGTCTGTAGGGTCTCTAGTTCTGAAAAAGGCCTTCCGCACCCTATTCTTCCTATTTTTCAGAGTTCTTCGGTCTCTATTAAACTATGGAGGTGATGTAGAAGATACTCTTTGGCGCTCGAAGGAAACACAGGAAAAAACACCTCGAAATCTTGAAGTAAAACATGTTAATGTCAGTGTCTCTATGTCACTGTTGCATAGCAAGGCCTCAAAATTGATGGAGGCAAGTCTATTCCACAAGTCCGTGAGGTTTGCCTTTTTGGAATTAAAAAAGAAATTCGATTCGTGGCTCTGGCTAATGTTTCCAGGCTCATAACAGACGGAAATGAGAAGAGGAGGGTGATAGGAGTCAACAGTAGACGGAATAGTCGAACTCGGCTCGATGCAACTGTCTACCCAAAACGTTTCCGACATTGTTCACTTGGTGCAAGCCCAAGGAAGCACATGTGTCCAGGAATTGAATTGTCATTGGGGAGGTGGTCATCGTCATTATAAAACCATTGAACATTGGATAAATTAAAATCTCCACGGAGAATAATTTCATCTATAGAGCTCATCATATCAGAGATATGATTCAAATAAAGAATCAAGATGTCGAAAAGACTCTGTCCATTGTCGTCAGAATAACTCAGCGAATTAGGGGAGATATAGCAACAGAGAAGGTATAAGTTTTGCCTAGGAAAAGAAATCCTGTCCCTCTTACTCCTTCCACGTTAAGATTAGTTGAAAAAGTAGGAAGAGATAAAAGAGTGCAATTCAAGTGGGTTTTGCAAGCCACCACCCTGCGCATCAGAGTCAGTACATCTGTCTTAACGAAAAACTTGATCTTGGTCGAAAAGTTGCGCATCAAAAAATCCCTGGTTTAGTCAAAACAGCACGAAAGTGAATACTGTAAAATGCTCTTAGTTTAAGTTCTTATTCCCCTTACATTTTGATAATAAAGAGAAAACGTATCTACATAGTTTTTTGAACATGTCTCAACGGAACCTAAAATCTCACCGCTGGATCTATCTGTGCATAAAGGCTTTTTACGTGGTAGAAATTCGTGTGCAATAATATCATCGGATCAGAAGCACGGAGAAGAAATTGAGTCGAATATAGCCTGAGTCGTTGTCAATTTAAACGAGGAAAAACCAATCTGTGCAGCTTACCAGAATTAATACAAAAGTTGTATAAAAATAAAAGTTTTTTAAATTGTCAGCTGCCCATTGTTATTTTATAATTTTATTATCATGCACTAACGAACTACGCTCGTATTTCTTTGATAAAAGTCGACGAATGTAAATTAGTCACATTTTTTCGCAAAAGTATAATATGTTTGTAATTTCAGAGCAGAAACTTTCCCTTCCTCATGTTGATTCCTGCAATTTAGGAAAAGTGAAACCTGGCAGAGTAGTGATATTTCTGATTGATGGATAAGCAATCATGAGACTTCGTGCTTCGGTCGAGTCAAATGGTATTAAGTCATTTATATTACGTATATTTCAAATCGAAAGTGACGAAATTACAATAATAGTTATTAAAATGAATGAGAAAAGGCAACGGGGACAAATGGTTGAGTATTCTCGCGGGATATTTAAAATATTACCAGAAGTGTATGTTTGACACCTCAACTCCGCTAACATGTGCCTTCAAGCTTAGCATAAATTAAAAGTATTTATGTATTCACTATACTGTAATAATTTATAAATAGTAGCGCACAGACCTCTGTAGAACTTCTTAAGAGGGAAAACCCAGTGTTAAAAGACCAAGTTGTGGGATAGGGCAGATCTTGTCTAGTAGGCTCAAGGGTAACTTGACGCACTTAAGCTCCATATGTTAGCACCAAAAGTAACATATTTCGAGAGTACATATTGCAACAATATTTATGCATCTTATGGAAAAGTGACCCCACAAATGGGCTCAATTTGAAATAGGTTATTCTCCTCACATTTTGAAACAAAAGTTTCAGTAGCCACGACGCATGAAAATCAGTATTGAAGAAGTTCAAGCCCTAAAAAATACTGAAATCTAATATGTCAGAACGAGTTGAGACAGATTTTGTTTGACGTGTGTGAGAAACAAAGTATGCGCGCATGAGTGCGCTAGTGTGCTTTCGTGTACTCCTGCGCGCATGCTAATCTTTTTCAGAAAGCAAATAACTGAATGCACTTATGCATTCCTACACATGTTAATGCAAATCCAACTTAGCATGCAGAAGCAAAATTTCCGAATTGCATGAACGTATGTAGTGCAAGTTGGAGTTGGGCATGAAATAAAATCGGATGAAACCAATTCAGTGCAAGCAAGCAGTCATGCCAAATTGGCCGACTTGCATTAGCGTGTGTACCGGCCTTCTGAACTTTTAAAACAAATCGTAATATTTTGACATCATAATGCATATTCGTGTATGCCATCTGTCTAGGCCGTCTAGGGTATTAAAAACCAATCGAACTTCATCTGGCCAATTCCCTTTTCTGCGTTTCAGATGTTCGACTTCAATTTTTACTTGTGGCACATTTACAGACGATGCCTTTACTTTTATTTCGCAAACTGAAGAAACGAATGAGGCAAATACGTCATCAAATCGATTTTAAAGTTTCTTGATGATATCTATTCCCAGAGCCGACGTTCTTCACCTTCGCGAATTTTATTTGATAACTGGTGCTATAATAAACAGGCTCCACAATTTTAGTAGGAAGGGAGAGTGGATGGAACAGGGTTATTTTTACGCATGAAGTCCAGCATTTATCAGATTGCTTTAAAAACTAATTATAAAAAATTGGGAGAAATCAGAAAATCAAATATCGTGAATTTATGTCAAGGGGTTGAAATCGGAGAAAATGTGGGTAGATAATGGAAATTTTCTAGGTTTCAGGATAGTTATGAGTTCTATCACCCGTATGTCCCAGAATGGTTGCTTTGTTTGTATTATTGCATGATTATCGGTTCTTAATTAACAAATTTCTTAGTTAGGATTGTTAATAGCGCTTCAAATTACCTGTTTCTGTTTATCACAGGCCTTATATTAGCTTTAAAAAATGTAAATCTTTAAGAAAAACACACACATTGTAATTTCCCACGCATTCCCGTGGTACCCCGCCTGACCTGTAAAGAAATAATTTTGCGGAACGCACGGATGGTGCGCTAGTCTGCGAAGAGTTTTTTTTTGCGGGACGTACCGGTGGTATATTGGCACCTAAAGTGTTAAAATTGCAAAAAAAAAAAATACTTTGGAGCGACTAGGTGGCCCCACCTGGACTAATTTGTTAAAAATTTTGAACTGGCCACTCGAAGGTTAATAGTAGTAGTGGAAATTCCCATAAAACTATCAATAACTACAGTAAGCGGATAGTGATATATGTTTTATTTTTATCTGTTGTTTTTTACGAAGTGAATACCACAGTGTAACATCAGCAAATATTTGTTTTATATAACACAAGAAGAAGAAAAGTAGATAATTTTTTAAAATCTGTGTCTATACTGGGAATTGATTGATAATATGATGGGAAAGTTGTGAATTTATGTGGGCAGGTCTTCATTTTTCAACATGATAATGCAATAGCTCACGTATCGAAGAAAGTTAGAGATTGATTTAACGAGAAAAGCATGAGAGTCATTGATTGACTAGCAATAAGTCTTAACCTTAATTCAATGGTAAAACCTTGGGAAAAGCTTCCAAGGCGGGTTAACGCAAATAACCGGCAATATAAAACCGCTGCTCAGTTGAAGAGCTGGATTTGGATTCGGAATCAATAAATGCCCCAGACTAAAGATATTGAGAAATGATTTTGTATTTTGATTGACCGAACAAATAGCTGGAGGGAGGCAAGGAAAACTTCTCATGAAGAAATACTTACATAGAGTACTTCACAAATACGTTCGAATTGTCAAATGGGCTATTGTAAAAAAAACTAGAAGTAATATGTCATGTGTGAAATGAAAATATACCAACAGAATTGAAATGTTTGCAAAAACCACGCCGAATAATTATCGTACGTCTTGGGAAAAGACTTTTCATATTATATATGCTTAGGGTGTATTTAAATTGAATAAATCGATTTTTTAAAGAAATTTTTAAAGAAATATTTTTAAGGATTCAATATTACGTCGTCGTAAATTCAATGGTTAGGAAGAAAACTTCATGGTAAAACTTTAAAGATCGGAATTTTGTGCACGCATATAAAAAAACAAAAACAAATTTGTAACGAATTTTTATTTAAAAATTATATTGGCTGCGTTCAGCGTGTCACTCTATCACAATATTGTGGGGAATCTATCACTCCACGGCAGGTGGAGAATCTACCACAATTTTGCATTTAACCAGAAATCTTTTGCAGTCAGAGGCTACTTCGAAGAAATTATTTTTTTAATATGTTTTACTGACACAAATAGACTACACCCTTCCCTCTCAAATTCGCCATCTACTGTGACGAATATCTACGTCGGGCGTAAATCTGACGACTGGTTTCCTAGTTCTACAAGGCCACTAATTATGTTGATTTTGGAAAACCTGGTTGACAACGTGGTGAAGGTTCATCTTCCAATCGACTTTTTAAAATTCCGTTGGTCGTTGAAGTCTATTGGTTTCTAGATGATTGTAATAATTAGCTAATCGTCGAGTTTCATCAAATTCAAACAAACTTAGGTCCCTACGCATTTGATTTTGATATATTCTGGTTAGTCCTCTTATAGTTTCACCTTTATACATCTTATTCTCTATTCGAGCTAGGATTTTATCGAGCATTCATCTAGAACTGTTGGAGAAATTTCTAACCTGTCTCCTATCAAAAATTTTGTTTTCATCGGAATTCATAAAAGTGCGGATTCACTTGGCACTATGACAGAAGTGTGGCTCTCTACCATGGAGATGCTAAGATAAGGCCTTTCTATTGCGTTAGGAGTGCTTCTGTAAGAGACTAGTATCTTATTCATCTATGTGTTTAATATTTACACCATTCGTTGAGCCTCTCCGTTCGAATAACGGTGAAAATGGGTTGACTTTAATGCTTGTGCAGGTTTAGCAGATATGCAGCCTTGTCACCTTATCCGTTCGGAACGGAAAAACGTTCGAAAAGTTCTGTAAAACAACAACAAAAAGGAAGCCGCGACTTTTTCCTTTCCGAACTGATACGACGATAGAGCGGATGAATATCCTGTCATTATCGGATATTAACGACTCAGGTAAGTCGCCGGTGGCAAAGATCGAATGGTAGTTTCAGACATCGTTGGTGGCATCTCCACAACGTAAGGAAATTCAATAGTGCGTCCACACATATAAGATACATGTGCTTTAAAAATGGGCCAGCGAAGTCCACATGCACTCTCTCCCAAGACTTGGACGGTATGGGCGTATGGGCCAAGTATTAAACTCCTGGCGAGAACTACTGCTATTCTCGAGACTAGCGATAAAAGCGACTGTATCTCTTGATCAATACCAAGACTTGCTATGGTCAACTACTTAGTTCGCACGACGCCCCCCAAATGACCTGTGTGTAACATCTTTAGTTTGTGTGGTTCGTGTGATCCAGCAGGACTCACTTATGATGCATTATGACATCTGGCAAAATATGGTGGCAGCTCCTTGTCAAGCTTCTTTGATGAGCTAGACAAACAACTTTGACCACAGATAAACACACAGATATTCAGGCCTAATGCATTGCCTGGGACCAATTTCTGTTTTTCGGCTAGCAGAAAAACAAACAATTCAGCAAAAATGTGGCCAACTACCAAACCCAAGTCTGTTTGGTTGATCGAAGGGTAAAGGAGTCGAGGGACTGGAAGGTAAGCGTTCGGTGACTGGGTACATTTTTGATAAATCGTCTGTTTTTTCTGCTACCCGCAAAACATAAGTCAATCCCAAGCAATGCATTAGGCCTGGACATCTGTGCTTATTTATGCTTTGACCATAGGAGACAAATTCTTTAGCACGGGCTCTTTAACATACCCATCCGATATTATTTTGGAGTTCACTGGACTTATAGGCAGGCGTGAAAGAGCATATCAGCGTTT
>QYTT01085336.1:1271-17031 GCA_006980735.1 Dasypogon diadema | reverse complement strand
TTCTTGGGCTGAAGAACTCTGTCAAAGGCTAAGTTAGCGGATGAATTAGCTCTTGCGTTCATAACAAGTAAGCCGAAAATGTTGGCTAGCCGCTGACAGCGGCTGCGAGTTATGAATGCACCCATTGTGTTAATAAATGTCTATGAGTTTGTCAGCTTAAGGAATTTTTACAATGTTACCTCCTAGTCACTGCTAATATGTTAGTACATTTTCATTTGCGGTAATAAAAGTACTTTATAAATTGAAATTTAGAAGTTTAGGTATTAAATCCCGAAAATGAAGAAGAAATGAAAAAAGAAAACAGCATTTTTGCGCCGCCAATTTACTTTGGATTTTTATTATTAACAATTAATCAAAATCACAATTATCCAACATATGCCTTATCTCAAAAAATTTAGAATCTGCTTCTACAAATTTTAAACTAAAATCAAATAAGATTTTATAATCCATCCTTTAAGAAATGAGATTTTGATTTATTCGCGGCCGCCTGCAAATAAATCAAAATCTCTTTTCTTAAAGGCGGAATTTTAAAGAGCGGGATTTCATTACCAACCTCTAAAATTCTATACCATAGTTTTTATAACCACATAAAATTTATATAAAATAAATTTTAAAACAATTTAGTGTGGAAAGCACGAAAATCAAATCTACATAACATAGCATAGCTTATCGTACAAGTTGATGCACGATGATTTTGAAAGACATTTGTAGGCGGTCCATTATAAATAAAGGCTAAAAATAAATTAAGGAACGAATTTCGTGTAATATATGCGTACAATATAACGGCTTTCGCCTAAGGGTTACTGATTGTCAACATCACTAAGTTGAAGATCGACAGGTTGTGTTTCCTGCTGTCCTCCTTACAGTTAAACCAGAAACGGGATCAAATTAAAAAGAACAAAGAAAAACATTCTCTATTATCGCTGTAAATTTTATTTTGAAGTCGGAATTTTGTGCTGTAGTTTAAATTAGAAATATTAAAATGCTGTCGATCGGTCGACTAAAATTATATTGATTTCTGTATGCGGAATATGGAAAGCACGTGTTACAGTAATTTTATGCAATTACATCGACCAGCAATATTATGGAATTCTGAACATCACATCCGATAAATAGTGCCATCATTCGATAACCGTTCAATATTTGTTTAGTAAAGACATGTGGCCCGGAATAGGCCTAAAGGCGGAATTAAAGTTACGACTTGAGCAGTGTATAAAAGATTTGTCCAAAGAAGATTTGCAAAAATTCTTTCCTAAGAATATTTTACTTGAAAGCGTGCACAAGGAGGACAGTAGAAGTGAGATAGCTAATGACGTTGTTGGGGCTGACTTGGATCATGAATTTTCAAAAAGCAAAGAAATCGAAATTAAAAAGAAAACTAGCCGAATTGGACGTAAACGATACACCATCAGCATCAATATCTTACGCCGAGGAATCTCTAAACGGTGGTGACGACAATTTGTGCGTTAAAAGGTGGATACAGGACTGATCTGATCTGATCAGCTATATAATCCAAGGGATCCTTGACAACATTGTCAATAGATTTTTATAGTGCTGATACCTTGGCAGAACTAAAACAGGCTCTCTCAAAGTACGAAAAAATGAAAATGAAGCAAGGTCAGCCACAAGAAGAGGTGAAGAGTGTTATTAACAAGTCTTACTCTCGGAAAATAGGAGAAAATGAGGCATGAGCAAATGAAGCAAAGTCAGCCATGAGAAGAGGTAAAGTGTTATTAAGAAGTCTTCAGTGAATTTGCTGCCACCACCGAAGTGCTTCAACTGTAACAATCGTGGACACTGCAGTAATAATTGTCAAGGCCGAAGAGGGAAATAGGATCGTGGTGCAGATACGGTAAGGTCTGGCATAAGTACAGTGAGTGTACGGAACGTCCAGAAGTTTTAACCTGGTAACACGAGACAGATCCGTTAAAGGAGAATGACGAAGAAGCAGACGACTCCTAAAAATAAGTTCCAATTTTTCGTCGATTTCCGTTTTGATGGCCCAAATAATCTGCGTATCTTTATAAGTTCTTCTGGATTGCGGTAGTGCGATTAGTCTTGTTCAGAAACAAATTGTAGCAGTCTACCTGTTGACAGAGATAAGCTCTTCACACATACATTTTTATGGTATAAATAGTTCTAAAATGAAGGCAATAGGTACAATTTTTTGTAGTGTTAATTTTGAAGGATCAATTGTTAAACTGATTTTGCATGTTATCCCTAATATAACTATGAATTATCCAGTTAATATAAATAGAGATTTTCTAAGTAGCGCTAATATTAAGTCTATAAAAAACGATGTGGAAGATGTTATAAAAATGTCAAACGGTCGTGCTTAGTGTTCTCTACCTGCCTGTAGAACAAATCTGGAAGGTAATTTGCCTGGTGAGCTATTAAATAACAACGTATTCGATGACAAGGTAGGTCATATTTTAGACATTAATGAACATATTCCTTATTATAAATTGTAAATAGATAATATCAATCTCAAAGTAGAGTATTTCGAAATATTTTTACCAATGAATTACGCATCAGCGTCATATCTCCCGCAATGCACATGTGTTCCACATGTATTCAATTACGCTTCGAAAAAAAATAAACTGAGAAATCAAATTCAGAGCTTGAAAGTGAATTAAGAAATGATGCCCGTCAGGTTTTGAAAGTGGCATTCCATTGTCAGAAAAATTTCGATTTTCCAAAAGTTCCCGACTGTCTGCTTACTAAGCTGGCAATTGTATCTTTATAATTTTACTGTATGACAACGACCTTCGACGGCCAAAGAAAACAAAGGAACAGTCAGAATATGTATACCTTGCTGGAGTCCGAATTTGCACGGAATTTCAATTTTATTGCTTTCGCCCTGTTGTAACAGTTGGAAAACACCCAGCTCGACAAAAGCTTCGATGGTGCAACAGTTTTCTGATGGATTCCACGTCAGAATAAAAACAGCTCGTGCCATGTTAATGTATCATTTGATAATTTTCGAAAAGGTTTGAAGCCAATTCCGATGGGTGTTGCCATGAAGTGTGCCAAAGTTGAAGATGTTTCTAGCCTGCTTGAAAACATTAGTTGCAGCAGAAAATGCCTGACATAGACATGCACGGCGAGGAAGTGATGAAGATCATACTTTTAATTGCCAGGAGAAACTTGCGCCCGTATTTGGTATCTCGATTTGATTGATCGAGTCGAGAGATTGCGTTGCTTTACTATAACAAAACAATTTCTCGATTCGATTAATCGAATGAAAATACCAAATACGAACACTGTAGATCTCCACAAGTTTAGTTTTATGAAAATTTCAAACAGCAACATAAACCTATGAATTTGCGGCAAACTTTTGTTGTGTTTTCTTCTTTAAAGCTAAAGACGAAACGTATTTATATTTTCTCGTTTCTTTGAGTTATGAAGAAACGTTATTTTTGTTAAAAAATTGAGACACACAACACATATATTCATGCAACCAGTCTGTCATTTCCTTTCTATCTGCAACAACACTCTCGCGCTTCTTAGTACTGTTCTAGAAACATGTTAAATCAAATCAATGAAATTTTGTGCGCCTGGAAACCAGGACAATGTTCAGGACTTGGCGTATTCAGATTTTAGATTCGTACAAATCAAAAAGTTTTTTTCTCAAAAACAAGAAAGTGTAATGAACAAGTATTTGCTTGTGGTCTCCGCACCTGAATTTGTCTTAAATAGAAAGTTTGGAAAGAAAAGGTCTGTGCAAAATTCGTTCGATTTCGGAAGGCGTTATTCATAACAATCCGAATAACATTATAGAAAGCTGAAAGACAACCGAGAAATACTACCTGAATATTATGATACATTTTGTTGGTGAGAATTGATCAGATTCGCTTTTAGTGTGAACTAGAGATGGATACTCTGTGAAGGAGACATTCAAAATGAATAACACACTCCAGTGTGTCGAGCGAGCAAACACACCAGATAGAAATTTAACGACACACAACCACACTAAATGATTTTCAAAAATTGTTGCTCTAGTGCAGTGATTTTCAACCTTTTTTTTGTCGCGGCACACTTTTAACGATTTCAAAATTTGACGGCACACAAAGAAAAAGATAACTTTAAAAGTTGTTTACTTACCTATAATACACTGTGTAAAATAGTTCATGATAATAATTTTCAATGTAGTACATATTGTACCAAAAAAACAACAGTACGTTAGTTTATAGAACGCGTTACAAAACAAGTAATTAAAAATTTTTTTATGGATTTAAATACCTATTCCTGTTAAAATAATTTGTACATTTTCTTTATAAATTATATTATTTAATAATTTTAACATATAAGTACTTTTCTTTCATTTAAACTTTACTCGTAATAAAAAAAGCGTTATAATTTTTACTATATACATTTCTAAAATTTGGCGGCACAGTGGTTGAGAATCACTGCTCTAGTGTGTCGCTCCTTTTAATCGATGTGATCAGACATATTGTACTGTGTGTTCACTGAGCTGAGCAAAGTAAGGTATGGCAGGTGTGGTGTGGATGGTTAAATCTGTGGAACTGAGAAATGTGAACTATTAACACCTCAAGATATAAAGAGAGAGAAAAGGTAGCGGACTGTGCTGAGTGTTGTGTGGTGACACAGTGTGTTGACTCACCTAATTGAAATGTGTTGGCTCACCAAAAAGTGTGATTCTGCGCGAGACTAGCGTAAACAATAGAATCCCCCATTTACAACAACGAACCATACCATCTTGCACTTGGGCTTCTGTACGTGACTTTTTAGTTACCTACCAAAATGAGATATCACTTAATCTTCCACCTTATTTACCTGATTTAGCACCATCTGATTATTGTTACATTTTTTAAATAAAATAAAAAAATATATATATTTCTTTTAGGAGTTCTTATAAACGAACTGGATGAGGTCCGCAGTTTAACATTTTTCCTTTTGCTCTTTCTATTACTTATTTTTTGAATATGATAATCGGTTGCATAAAGCCATAGCTAAGAATACATGCAATAAGCTTTTCAATTATAAGTACATGGAAATAATATTTTGTTTATTCTAATTCTATTGACACTGCAAACTGATAAATACTGCCACATATTTCGCAGGGGACAGAAAATGGAAAACGCACAGCGCGGACATTCAGTCAGATCACGCAAATTGGCAAGCGGTTTTAACACATTCAAGACCGGTAAACTCACGGTTTGGACTGTGCAAAATCTGCCGAAGAGCTTCAAGCACGGCTATGAAACCGGTTTCCCACATTTCACTTTATTTTGGTACAGACTGTGCATTTTATATCTGTACCAATTGTAAATAACCAGGTCTCATATTGCATGCAACTTGAAATTATTTGGTTATTCACAATTGGTACAGATATATTCTCGAACTTCCAACAAGCATAACGCATCTCCGCAATGCTTCCTGTCACAAACTTGTTTTGATGTATGCTTAATCGAGAGATAAAGTGTTGTTATCCTGCTGAGACAATACACAAATTTATTCCTAAAAGTGCAAAAAGTGTACAAAAGTAAGGAATATAAAAATAAATAGAGATTTTTTCTAGTATACGCAATGAAATTTAGAGAACTAATTTTCATTTCTAAATAACAATTCATTCAAACAAATTACAAATATTTAATATTCAATCAATTTAAATAAATGAAAAATGGAAATTATAATTATTTAAAGAATATCCTAAAAACACTACTAACAGAAATTTACCTGGAACTCAACACAACAAAACCCATTCAAATCGCACGGACCCATTGATCATTTGAACTTACACTACATTCTTTTTCTTACATATTACATCCACATACTAAAAAATATTTTTAAAATCAATATAAACATTTTTTAATTTCATATTTATCTTCAGCGCTTTTTTGAGATTATATAGTAATGAATAAATGTAATTTGAAACTATCTGTTGGCACTAATTACGATTAAATTTTTTGAAATCCGTTATGACCAAGATTTTATCTTTTACTTTGTGAATACGAAAAACTACTCACCTAAATTACCCATATTTATACAAGTCACCGCGTTTTTACACAAATATTTATACAAAATAGATTTCCCCCATATTAGTAATCTTATTAATACCATTTACATATACATATATATATATATTTTAGGATGTTAAATATTTTTACATTATTTGTTTAAATTCCGCATATACTTTTCTCTGAGGAGAAAAATCACAAGTTAAATAATAAAAATGCGTGCATTTCCCTTCTTTTCATATTAATTTGCAGATTTTTAAGAGTTGATTTAACTGCACTAACTTTTCAGGAAATTGAACTTTTTACAACTATGTATTGGCTAAAATTAATTAAAATTTGAGTGTATTCTGCTATTAATTAATTTTAAATTAAATAAAGTACTTCAATAGGGATTAGGTATTCTTACCAATTAATAACAAAATATTCAATCCTATTAGTTCAGTTTAACAAAATCCAAGTTACTATAAAATGCTCTTTACAAAAAAGGGGCAGACTACTATAGAACTCAAAAATCATTTTTAAATGAAAACTTGGCATTCTACTTTTAATCATGTATGTACCCTGGATTACACATATTTCAAATTAATCACATTTTAGTCAAAATGCTAATAATATTAATAACGAAACAAATTCCCCCTTGTAAGCAATTTCTGCGTAATTAAATATGTGTTTCGAAAACAGCTATTCCACAAATTTCTAATATTTCGTTTCATTGTAACTGTTAATAAAAATTTAAAACCTGTCTTCAGAAATACAAAATTTGTTTAATAATTACTCTTCATAAAGACGTCCTTATATCTAAAGTCGTCTTATTGCTTCTAGATATCTAAACGACAACTTTTATAAGCAAATTGAATAATCTTCAATAAAAAATGGTCAATAAAAACATCTTAATTATCAGTAAAATTCATAATTAGAGACTACATATCTAGAAGAAATAAAAATAATTAGCCGCACTAAATATACTCCATTTAAATTTAATTCTGTTTTGCAAAATCATTTTAAATTACTTTCCTTAAGCTTAGCTTAATCACATTTAACGATTTGCAAAATTATTTTTGATTGTATGTAAAAAAGTTTATCATAAATCCAAGGTACAACATACCATGCAACATTTAATTACACTTGATTAAATAGCATTAGGTTATAAGAGTGGTGAATTACTTATTAACTGTATCACATCGCCTATAGTAAAGGAGATAAGGTACTCGTGGAGCTCTAGGTCTTAAAACGTTATTTTCACTAACAGGTTTTACTGAGCTGTCATCAAAACGTAACCAATTTGAATATCCGGTATGATAAACATCTGTGATGTAATGTCCTTTAGAGGCTTCTTTGCCATCATGGTAAACGACAGCAAAAAGGCGATACAGTCTTTGCTTTTGAGAATATTTTTTATTTGCTAAAATCTCTGTAAAAGACGGGAGTCGTGATTACAAAATAGTTGTAATTCTATAGGCAATTTTGTCTTACTTGCGTCTATTTTAAGTTCCACAGGAAATTCTACAGTTTTCAATATTTTTGTGCATCCATCAGGTTTATAGTCAAACCATTTTAAGTGTAAAATAAGAACAACCGGAAGCTTTTCAAGGGTCATTTGTTGCCACGCAACTACCTCCTGATTTGTTTTACTACACGTAACACCCTCTAATTTGTCCCGTCCTACCAGAATTTCCAAAGCTTCCTTGACAGAAGCCGCTTTCTATCGCGAGATAGAATTTATTTTCTTAGAACATCTAGAAATATTTAGTCTAATTATAATACATACCTCTATATTCAATTGTAAAGTGAAAAACGGTTGAATAACATCAGTAGAATGTTCGCCTTCACGCTGTAATCTTGATCTCAATTCTCCACGGAAAATATCACTTAAAGGAGTCCTTCCGAAATCTGTTTGTCTTGTTACACTCCCTTTGTTCCGGTTATTATATATCATCTGAAACAAAAATTGTAAAAAAAACTTAAATTTAAGAGAAAATAACAGAAACAGCAAAGAAAAGGACATTTAATGTTGTTTACTTTTCAACTACGGATTACAACACATCAATGCTGATATCCAACTCTCTAGAAAAGTTTAGAATTTTTTCACAATTAGTCTTGTTGACTAGAATAGTCTCACAAGATTATACAGAAAAAATTCTGTTAATATACCACAATTGTAACGCCTTTTATTTCATGAAATGAAAAAAACTGCTGACTTTTTGTGGGACGGTGATTTATTTGACATGGGAAGCATGACAAACCACTGGAATGTTGCACAATAAAAATTTCATACTAGAACTTGCAACATATGTCAGGAATTCTCTCTCCCCTTCATCAAAAATTCCCTTTTGCCTTATACTGTGCGCATCATAGAGTTATCACCCGAAACCTTATAAAAAAACGTAATATTGTGTTTTTTCAGCCTTACTTTTCCACAATTGTTGCACCCATTATTATATGATATGAAGAAAAACTATTGTTATTGTTGTCGGACTACCCTCCTTAAACCTGGATTCATAAGCATACATCTAAGTTACGTCTCTCAGATGATTTCAAATTGATAATATTGATGTCAAATAATGGCAAGACAACTAAAAAAAACCCACACATAATGAATGTTACAAGTCGATATTAATTACATATATCACACCGTATTTGGCAATGGATTAGGTCTGTTTCTTTACCTGCAGGAATTATGATTCCTGAGCAGGAAACTGTAGGAAGTAGTTTTCTTACTCAGTTTGACAGCTGAATTCTGCTGACGTCATCGCTTCCCCTCCTGCAGGGAAGTTCAGAATTTTACAGTAGCTTTTGCCTTCCTGCTATTTCCTTGCTGTCATATGTTGTTGTCATAGCGCGATAGTTGTTTCGTGATTTGGTGATTCGGCACTCTTATTCTTCCTTTTCAGGAAATTTAAGGAAACCGTTTTTTTACTTCTGACAATTGCACCCCCACCACACAAATAAGGAAAACTCAGGAATCTTCAGGTGCAGAAGTAAGGAAACAGATCTATTAGAGACAGAATTCTGAATGAGCAGACTCAAAAGTCAAAATCGATTCATTGATCAACTCTTTTTTTGATTGATTCAAATAATTTATGGGCGGACTCAGAATACCGTCATGCTTGAGACCGCTCAGAAGTGAGTCCGCCTAAGATGTGAGTCAACTTAAGGTGTGAATCCACTTAATAATTGAGTCCGTTAAAGTTTAAGCGTAGAGTATGAACGGACTCGAAACATAGCAAACTGAAAACAGAGCAAAGACAAAACAGAACAGACTCAAAAGAGAGCGGACTCAAAAGAGAGCGGATTCAAAAGAGAGCGGACTCAAAACTTGAGTAGACTCGAATCTGAGCTATCTCGAACCTGAGAAGACTCAAATTTCGATCAGACTCAAATTTGAGCGGATTCTAATCTTAAGCGGACTCCCTTCTCAAAATTAGAGTCCGCTATAGAAATTAATTTTAGACTCAAATTAAGTCTATGATTGAGTTGATTCGAAATTTGAGTTTCTTGCTACCCTGATTGGGTACGAGAGGCGAATGTTTATAAACTTTGAATTAATTAAAAAGAAAACGACACAAATAGCGAAGTAAAGAATATGTAATATTGTTTTCTTTTCAACTACGGATTACAACACAGCAAAGTTGATATCCAACTCTCTAGAAAAGTTTAGAATTTTTTCACAATTAGTCTTGTTGACTAGAATAGTCTCACAAGATTATAGAGAAAAAAATTCTGTTAATATCCCACAATTATAACGCCTTTTATTTCGTGAAGTGAAAAAAACTGCTGACTTATTGTGGGTCTACCTTCGTTAAATCGTTAAATTGAAGAGAAAGTTACCGCCGGCACACGGGATGCTTAATGAGGAGCTCTAAAGATTTGCTCCTCTGCGGAGACACGATCAATTCAAAAGATTATTTATTTAAGTATCAGTGGTTGAGTAATTCTTCTAACATGAATTGTACTTACAAGACGACTAAACAGTGCAACATGATAAACGTTTATTTTGAAAATGGTCTAAGTCACATTTTAGTACAAATTGAAATGTAAGTGTAATTTAAGTCCTCTAAATTTTTCCTATGATTGCAAAAGTGGTCTTAGGCCACTTTCAAAATAAACGACTCATTTATATGGTTAAGTAATTTATCTCTTATCCTTCCCTTGAAATTAATAGCAAAAAGACTATCACAAATATTGCATAGTATTTTCAAATACTACCAGAAACCCCGAATTTTACGCACTTTCGAATTCTTGAAAAAATCATATCTCCAAAAACAATTGACCGAAAACACTATATATTTCACATAAATTGTTTAACGTGTTCAGCGAACAATTTAGCTAAATATCAATAAAATTCCGGATACCAGTAAATTTCCAGTGGAATAACCCTATTACTACTAGTTCTTCTTTTTCTCTATTGTGACATATATGTATGTTAAATATATCTCAAGCTGAAATAATGTACTGACTTATTTTGGATAACAATATATTTTATTAAGCTGACAAACACTTCGTTCACCATTTTAATCGTTAAATTAAATTGACAGTTATTAATACCTTGATCTGAAAGAATTCAATGATACGTGAACGTTGAAAATTTTTAAAATGTTAAAAATTTGTTGTTTGATTAAGAAACTTTAAAATTGATATAGAATTTTTTTGCTTGAATAAATAAAGGAAAATCACTAAGCTAATTCAACTAAGTTTGTTTCAATCGACCTAACCTCCACCTACCTGCCAATCCTCACCACCATCATCCGCCTCTAAGGTGGAGTCACCATTTTGTTCAGTAGTTGGCTTTGCAATTAATTTAATCACCTGAAAATTTTCAAAGTAACATTAACTTATTTTCTTCACAAAATATTCAATATATTTTTAAGTACCTCTAGCATCTCGTCATTCAGTTTATTCAGAACATAACCAAGAAATTCTTCGGCGTCCTCCTGTCTTCCTTCAACATCTGCTCTACTTGAATTCCACAGCTTATAAATTCCGGTTGGCTCAAAAGCAGAGTCACATTGAAGATCACTAGACAGATCATCTTTCTTTTGGCCCTTTTCTCTACGATTTAGACGAACTCCAGGAGGTAATTGTGAAAATTCCGATATTAGTTGTATCCTGGAAACCATATTAAACCTTGCATATAAACCATGCCACTTAATAAAAAGAAAAAAACTTACATTGCATTTATTGTAGGAGTGTTTGTCTTTTCATTGGACGTTGTGGCAGGCTGCTTAGGTATAGATTTTACTAGATTATAGAAAGGAGAGCATCCGACTAAAGCTTGTAGAATGGCGTTAATGTAACAATAATTCGATCTGTTTGTGAGTCCTCGTGGACGTAAGCTAATTGGTGAATAATCTATTTTATGTTTTGTGAGAAACTCTGCAAACTTTACAGACCATTCATCAGCGCCTTCTTTCGGCAAATTCGATACTGTAGGAGAAACTGTACTTTTAACTTTAGAGGCAGAATTTGATTGCGACGAGGAGATTCCTTGAGCCGAAGCAGCTGAATATGACATTACTCCAGGTGTTATTAATGGTGGCGCAAAATTAGTAGTGCCTTCAAATGGAAAAACCTTAGCTACAGGCTTCTTGCCAACATTTAGATTTGGCAATGACACGTTTGGGATGGTAGACGAAGCTATATTTACACTACTCTTATTAGAAAATAGACTCGCCCAAGACGGTGGGCCTTGTTGTGAAGCGTAAGCTGGTGTATGATTTTGGGATGTCATAGTACTGGTAGCCTCATCCTTTTTGCTTCTTGCGAAATTTTCTGTATCTTGTTTAGAAACTTCCTTATTCATAGGCATAGTAGGTGTTGAGGGCTCTGTTTTACTACTTTGTGCAACGGCTTGATTTGTTGTTTTAATGTCTTGGAGCTGCTGCGGAACTGCAGTACTCGCAATTGATGCTGTCGAAATTGTCTTTGCTACTTCCACAATTGAAGTAGCTTGGTTAACCTTCTTATCACTTGTTCCTTCATTTGATGCAACAGGCGAAGATGGAGTCTTCATAGCACTATAATTTTTAACTTGCATTAATTGTGCTGTAGAACTAGCACTGACGCTGACGCTTTTATTTGCATTCGCGGGTGTGTTTTGTTTATTAGCTGATGGTGTCGCTGTAACTGCTACTGAGGCCGTACTTTTCTTACTTTGACTTGTCCAAGATATTGTCTTATTTTGATTCGAAACAGAATTTTCATTATCTGTATTTGTAGGCACGAACTGATTTTCGCTGTCACTTCTACTAATGCTAAGGGGCACGATCCTTTCATCTTGAGGTGATTGTATATTTGGCACAGTTTGATTGATGAATGTCGTTGCAACTAATTCCTTACTACCTACAGAAACCAAATTATCGCTGATATTATTATCTGCAATTACAGGCTCCTGACCAACAGGCGTGTTATTTATAAAGCTGGATGGTGTATCAACGGTTTGTTCTAAGTTTATTGCGGCAGGAGGAACTTCAGTCAAAATTTCTTCATTATTATTGTTCGAAGTATCTAAGCTTTGGTCCGAAACGGGTTGATCTACTATTGTAGTGTCAAGAGGAACGGGTTGTAAGGCAGGTGTTCCCAACTGATTAGGTGGAAGAGGTTGCAAGCTTTGGCATTCTTGAATTTGCTCTTCGGCTTGAATATGCTGGGCGTCATAGATATGCAGGGTGTTCATTTGCTGTTGTATCTCTACCGTTGAATGCATTTGCGATTCATAAATAGAATAACTTGGACTTAACATACTCGGTGTATCGGACGATGTCAAAGGTGACGGATTGTGATTTACATCTTCAACAAGTTCCGGATTAATGTACTCCTCATGATATTCCATAGGTATATGACCAGGCCACATGTGTGGAATCATGCCATCTCCCTGAGAATGTTCATCACCTTTTTCATCGAGGAGTTGATAATCAGGAGTTATCATTGTAGCAGGATATATAAATGGAGGATAGTTGTATACTTGTGGTCCTGGAAACATGGGCACATGACCGGCAGCAACATATAACGGAGTTCCTGTAGCTTGTTGAGCTTGCGGGTGACCAATGTTTTGTGCTGGTGCTCCAAAAAATGGTTGAGGATAAGCGTACTGATAATAAGGTTGATATGCTGCTGTCCCCAATGCTTGCGTATCTACTGCTGCGCTCACAACTTCTGGTGGAGCAGGACTAGCTTGCTGTTGTCTCTGATTAAAATCATTTCGTCGTCCTCCGCTGCTACTTCCTCGACCCCTTCCACGGCGGGAACCCCCTCTCGCAGACGTGATATTAGTTGCTTGTTGAACTACTTGCGTATTCTAACAAAGATATGCGTATATTTTTCATCTTGAAAATCATTCACAGATATGTATAAAACTGTAATAACTATGTTTCTCGTGCTTTAAAATTTATCTAGTTTTGGCATGAAATATTATATAAGTTACGTTCAATTAGAATCTTACCTGCTCGGTAACGTGAGATATATTCTGTTGAACTTCACCCGGCATAAATGCTGGTGTTGTACCCGGAATGTATTGTGGAACAGAATGAGCAACATATCCATGAAGATTAACATTGGCAGTCACGTTATTCACATAGACATTACCAGGCAAAGCAGCTGGAACTGGGCAAGGTAAATACATTGCTCCTCCGACTGGTGAGACTCCATGTGAATGCATGAAAACTCCACTTGGAGGCAATTGATTGAAAGAATGTGTTTGGGCTGGATGTGGCGGAGGATAATTACTTAAGTTGTTATTTTGTGTTGATGCCTGCACTTGTTGCTGTTGATGTGTTTGTACCTGCGATTGTGTGCTCACAATTTGCTGCTGCGTTTGCTGTTGCTGGTGGTGCAAAGCAGGCGTATGCTGTGCCATTATAGAACTTAAATTATTACCACTAGGTAAATAATTAACCTTTCCTTTGGTTTGTTCTGCATGTGTCTTTACTGAAAACAGTAGAATGACATTAGTCAAAAACGATTAACAAAAAAAGATATTGAATTGCTCGAAGCATAGGAAAACAAGCAAGATGCGAATTGAAGGAAAAAATCTTTGCCGGATTACAGTAAAAATTATAGAAGGTTTAAGTGGGGATGTAATTTTGATTCATTTAAAACAAATAACAACACGATATCATTTTTTATATATCCAGAATTACCTGCAGCACTCGCCGTTACAGACGGCGCGCGCAGAGGTACAACTGCCACCTCAGGCACAGATGGTCTAACTAGTGCACAAAAAGGAAATGCTATTGGTGTTATAAAACGTGGGATCACCAAATTACGGACCACATGCCCAGCAGAAGTGTGTTCTACAAAATTAAAGACGTTTTCATTGTTTTTGTGGGAATAATTTTTCATATAAGTTTTCATGCATGGGTTGGATTTTATAAAAATTCTGCTTTAAAAAATAGAGTTCTATGACGATTTCTAAAACGTAGAAACTTTGAGGAAGGTTGCACTCTATCCGACCCATGCAGCACTCTTCATCTTTATTGATTATAATACTAAAACTAAAATTTGTTATTTATGTGTAAAGGCCGCAAGCTAATAAAATTTATAGAAATAAATCGTATTCACACAACAACGGTAATAGTTATATAATTCTGGATATAACTCAAAAATAAATAAAAATTCTTTTTATCAATATGACCTTCAAGCCTAAAATTTAACCCTTAACGGTCACACTTCAGTAAAGTTTTTTAAAGGTTACATTGAGTGTAAAACACCCTAGTGATTTTGAATTGCCACCAAATAAATATCAATTGGGACATTCCATGAAAAGGGGGACATGAACCGAAACTATAAATCTCAACACTTTACCTTGTAAATAACTTCATGATATTGCTAAAGGGTGGTAACACCTTTTCAAATGTGAAAACGATGTTTTGAGATCAGTTGCCAGTGTAAAACTTAATGCAATGAGACATATTTACGAAATTTAAGAAAAACAACTTAAAATTGAAGTACATATACCATCAAGTGTATGGATTTTTTTCTAAGATGAAGACGACATTCCTTTGGATGCAGTAAGGTCCAACATTGCCAGTTAACCTCTGTTGCAGTAGACCCTGTATATAATGTAGAAGTATGGCATACAATTTTTCCTATCATCTATCAATTAGTGGTAACGAGTTATCATTTATATGTAACGCAAGTTACTACAGACTTATTATTTTTCTTTGTATTACTGTTTATGTTTTTTTATTAGTTGATAATATTCTTTGTATTCGGCTTGAAATTTTTCGAAAATTTCAGATAGTTTATCATAATTAAGCAGAATTTCCATAACGTTACGGGCGATCAAACAGAACTGGATCTCCTTTTACGCGACTTACCTTTACGCGATTTACTTGCTTTTACGCAATTTTTTACACGATTCCTTTGTTTTACGCGGTTTTCGAGTCATTTTGCTTAACAAGGTTACCAGTTATATATTCGTGCTCACTACCAAGAATTCTTAAAGCAAAAACTAAAAGGTAAATTTCTCCACGAGATCTACTTTTATGGGGGTTTTTTGCGAGATTTAATCTAAGCGCACGGCAGTGCGCAGGCCAAGTTCTAGCAAGAGGCCGCACGTACGCCGTGCACTATTTACAAGAACCGTTCGAGCTACTTTTGACCACCCTGTATCTAACTATTTGTCACACGAAATCGAATCAAACTTCACATACATAATACCATGACTGCTGTTAGTTCGAATACCAAATTTCATAACTGTAGCTTTAATAGATTCGAAGTTATGGACTTTTCAAAACAGCTAAAGTGTCACTGACTGACTCACTCACTTAGAGTTAATCAAA
>QYTT01085335.1:60588-71273 GCA_006980735.1 Dasypogon diadema | reverse complement strand
TTTTAAATTAAAATCAAATGATTCTGAAACAAAAATAATGTATAATGTCCATCAATTCCTGCCTAATAAGCACATTAAGCTTAATCATGAAAAGATGAACGAAATGTCAAAAATCAAGCAAAGCAAGCCAATTGGGACGAAAATGCTTGATGCTCGTCTCGATCTGACGTCACAAATTGTTATAACGAGATGAAGACGAAGACGTAGACTTGGATTGGAATCGGCCCTATGTATCGTGCACAAATAAGCAGTCATTTGCTCGTAAGATACATCATTTTAAGATAAAATATTTTAATAAAACTTTAGTAATTATCAATAATAATTTGTAAAATAAACGTAAAGCAACTTAACAATGAAGATGGAGATTTTAATGAAAGAAGTTCACAATTTAGGTGGCTTTTTTATAATTAAATATTATAACATTCCACAAGAATTAGTTACTTTACAATTATATTGTAAATTAAATATCGACCGATAATTACTGAACAGTTATATTCTAGAACAAACATTCAAATATTTAATTTATAATGCAATTGTATAGGGCAACTATCTATAGTAGTTTAATAACTACTGCTTTTACAATTTTACAATATTTTGACTATTTAATAGTAAAATAACCATACAAATTGTCAACTGTTTTAACTATTTCTTCTTGTTAAATAATACCAATTTCCTTATTTGGGGCAAAATTAAACAACGTTTTTATTTCATTTTACTAAGGTTTTTCTTTCAGTGAAAGCATAAGCATAAACTCGGCGTACTTCTTTCAAGGAATATGTACTTGTTGGGGTATTGCTAGAAGGGAATGTCAATACAAACACCATAAAGAACATATAAGACAACTCAGGCCTAAATAAGAGCTAGATAACTGTATTAAGTTGCGAATTGCGATACAATAGACCGTGCAAATGAAGTCACGAATACGTGATGTCGGCCGATAACCGATGAAAAAATGAAATCACGTAGGCGTGAGTTCGGCCGTCAATGTCAAAGGGTTAATGATACGAAACATAAAAAGGAAAAAAAAACCATAAAAAGCCATGAGCTGTTTTCATTACTCGATTAAAGCATGAAAAAGCCTGATTTTGTGAAAAAAGCTGTAAAAAACCATAAAAGCCATAAAAAACAAAAGAAAGCAAAGCCGTATTTTGCACTTTTACATCTCTAGTCACATTACGTAATACCTCCGTTTCTGTCTTTTCCGAAGGTACGCAACTGAAAGTGGACTTCTATACTTAATCGACGATCTTGCCAATTTCAACTATAGTATGTGGAATGCGTTAAGTCTATATGTATATTCCGGAAGTATGTCTGATGTTCTTGTGATGATATTTTAGTTTTACAGCATACAGCAAAAGTCGCGGCACTGGCCTCCTTGTAAGCGAATGGCATGTCGATAATTTCTTTTTAATTTTTCTGCTACTAAAAAAGCTGTGATTTGATAAAACTTCAGAAAATACACACAAAAAAAATAAATCAAAATCCCAAAATAAATTCAGCGCGAGTATATCACGGGCAATACACATTTGGACCTTTTATTTGACTTGAAACCGTAAATAGTGACACATTCCCAGCAGAATTCCTAGAGTGCATATAATATCCCTTCATATGCGCCATTTAATGTACTACCAATATGACGACGTACCAGCGCATGCAGCAGGCATGATATCGATATCCACCTCGAGAGATTGATAGGACGTTACGGCTTTATTAAATTGGCCTACACTGTCTCCAGATTTAACCTCTCTTGATTTATCTTTCTGGTCAACAATAAAGTCCAATTAATACAAAAGAATGAATTATTGACGAGGATTGGAGATGTTGTAAATAAAATTAGAGATGCGCTAAAGTTGGCGAAACTCTAAAGAAAATTAAGACGAAAGGCAGTGGCGTGCATTATTTATATAATTTGCTTTATTAATCTGTGTATCTACCATTCCGTTCTGAACTACTTACACAGGCATCACTTACCACAAAAAGTGCCCGGCTGGCTGAGTCGGTAGGTGATGGGAATGCAGAGTTCAATGCCGTGTGTCCGAATCCTGCTTTGGATGGCTTTTTCTTGTTTTTTTTGTCCTATTGCAAGCAATTATTATTAATACTAGCTGCTGTCTGTGACTTCGTTTGCGTGGTTTCGAAACATATTCGTAAATGTCAACTAATAATAGAATTAAAAGTTTTAAAAATGATGAGGATTCGCCGGATTCCAGTACCAGGATAAGTAAGCTACCAGATGAGTTCCCTTTAAAGCTACGTGAAACTGATCACTGAGTAGTCCTCCCTCAAATCTATCCCGGCCAACAAATTGTCTGCAATCTCTTAAATTCAACAGGGTGGTCAAATGATATCGAAGGTATACGTGGTAAAAATACTGACTCCTCTCGAAAATATCCGGTCAAAATTGTGGTCTCGAAATCATTGCGATGTAGAGTTTTCAATTTCAGCTTAATATCATTACAAAATTCCGATGGCTGTAATCCTGCAGCAACATCACTGAGGCAATCACTCTCGGAGTAAGTTTATGGATCCGGTGGCTTAAAAATTTCATTGGGTCTATAGATTTGCATACCATTTTTGCACCTTCAAACAACTTCAATGACGTCATTAATAGCGATAGCCCGGTCATTTTTAGGGGTCAGAATAGCATGCCTATAGGCTTATCCTGGATGTGGACAATGTCAAGATATATTCTCATAAACAAGTCCCCAACGATTGTCAAGAACAAACATTGTTGTGCCGGGATGGTAATCTTCCCATCCAATTCACAATTATCACCATCATCTATTTTAAGCAATAGATCTCAAAATCGCGAAGATAATCTAATACGATTTTCGCGTAGTGGGGGCTTGTCTTATCTCGCCAAAAAACGTAATCACTGTCAGAATACAAAGATTGAATGTAAGGAACAAGATGTCGCTTTATACATTCCGTTAACTATACATTTGCAAATCCAGGTCAAATGAGAGCCTGACTAATTTCTTCCGGTATTGTGGCTGCTCAAACAGAGACTTTGTCTTCAAATTTCTTTTTTTGGCTTTATATCTGCTGGAGTTGTAGAAACGTAATATTTTCAATTTCCCGAAATAGTCGAGTGAGAAAGCATGAAATATGGCTCATCATCCAAGATGATGTAGTTGTTGGCAAATTTTCTAATTAAACAGCCACATTTTCGTTTTGCTAATAAAACTTGCGCGGAAGACCTTGAAGAAATTACTCCTTTTTCGGTATAGAATAATTGTTTTCCTTTTCAAAGTTTTTTGAAACTTTTATTTGGTGGGCCGCCTGATGAACATGGCTTCCACTTGAGATCCTTTTTTAGAGGTTAGTTTTTTTTTGCTATACATCTGGATCCTTATTTGCTTTTTGGTGTTAATTCATTCTCATAACGTTGAAGCATTCGATACACTGTCCTTTTTGGTATTTTTTCTTGTACAAAATGATTAACTGTATACGTTTTACCACAGCTTCTGTTCTCCGAAAAATACTTGTACACACGCGAGTAAAGATCGGATTGCTTCGACGGCATTCTGACCTGGAAAATAAACTTCTTTGAACTAAAGGGTAATAATGCAAATTACGAACTTTCCTAGGACCAACGCCTGTCAATCAGCTTTGCCTTTTGCATTATGTATTTATAGATAACTACAGAAGCCAATCAAATGCCCAAACCGACGACACTATTATTATCAGTAACAGAACGGACGGCTTGGCGGTGTACCGCACTGCCAAATCGCGAATTGAAGAATTATCGTTTACGTCGACTTCTCTGGAACACGTATATTAGGTCTGTATGGTTGAAAATCTGGCAACAAATGTCAAACGAAGAATTTCCTTTGGTGGTAGGGATTTCAAACATACGCTTTTCTGACTGTTTCCAGCAGCATTTTGCATGCCTTACGATCTCATTCGATTTATTGTCCCTGTTATCACTTTTCGCCCATTTAAATGCTTCTTGTTATTGCTATTTCATTATTCTAGATACAATTTAAATATAATTATTTCCCTACCTCTCAGAACGTAACCAAAACACATCACATAACCTCTTTTATATCAGCTGATAGCTGCCATTTTTCTGCCAGATTCCACTCATCCTAAAAAGCAAGATCAGAAAACTTGCAAATCTGGCAGGAGTGGAAACTGATAGCTTCTGCCAGAAAATTTCAAACATACGGATTTTGGACTAAAGCTGGCTGCTTTGAGCATACACGGAAAAAAACATACACGGAAAAAAAACATTGCCACGGTCGTCATTTTTTATATAGAATTTCTCCTATAAAATGGGCGAATAAGCATCAGCAGTGTTTTATAACTGAAACAACTTTGTTGCATAGGAAAACAATTTATTGTAAAACTAGCAATGGTTTATTGCTGGAACAGATATTATTCCATGGGAAAATGGATTGCTTTAAATTCGCTTTGTATGTAGCTGCCACAGATATAACCACATCTTAAGCATAAGTCCCATCTTCCGTAGAAGAGTTTACAATGTATATTTGCGTCAAGAAATATGCACAATGGCTTTAATCGACATGTATATATAGGAAATTTATTCAATGCAAATACTACTATGGAAATAACAATTTCTCATAATTGTTTAGGAAGATTATCTTTTCTGGTAGGGAACTTAGATATTTTTATAGGGGAGAATGCAATAAAATTTCCCCTTTGTAACATAGCGTTTCTGACAAAAATATTTTTTTTCGTGTACAGACCTATTTATGTATATCAGAGATGGAATTCATAGTACAACTGCAATTTTTTGGTACAATTCAAGCAGAAAAGCAGCAAGCACAATTTGATATTCAAAAGTACAAACGGTTCAATTGTGCTCTTATAAATTTTTCATACACGTTTACCTCACTCTCATTTTCACCCACACGTCGCCCCTAATCTTACGAAACTACGGTACCTGACACTGACACTGACTACACTGACAGCGTTTTCGTTTCATCGCTGGTGACGCACTAATGACGCAGTTTTCGCGTAGTGCAACACTGAAAAAGTCCTTTCTTGTTTTTCAATAAGATTAAAGTAAAAAATAGAAGAACATTTTCAGTGCACCGCAACGCTAGTACGTCACTAGCGAAGAGAGGCAACGAAACTAAGTCGCTACAAGTAGGTATGTTGGCTGGTTTTTTTTTTTTAAATTTATTTTTGTTACATGTTTTGAAAAACAAATACGTTTTGAGCTTAAATGTGGTCGGCGAGCGCGTTTTTCCCATTTTTTTGTATCTGTTTCGGTCATGTTAAATTCTGTAGTTAAAAAGTACAATGATAGCCCAAAAAGTACTAACAGATGTTGTTAAGAAGAATTAAGAAGAATTCCAATATAAATTGTATATGAACTTGAGACTATGAAAGTACACAACATCTTCAAAAAGTGGGTTCATTGAATAATTTTTCTTCCTTTCGCCGCATCCGGCTTATGTAGATTTTCAATAGTTTCGCTATCAAAATTACCGTAAAAACCTTTGAGATATTAAACTGAACAAATTCAATGGGTCAATGGTCTAATGACGAATTAGGCATGGTACATGAGTGCGGTTAGTATGCAAATACAAAACTGCAAGTGGTAACCGGACTTCCGAGTTCTATGTGGAGAGCTAGTATTACCACAGCATTATATGATAATTACAGGGTCATAATGAGCACCAGGCTAATTGGAATCAAAGGGCGTGCACTAGAGTGATTCCCGTCTCCCTCGACTTGTATGCATGTGGAGTTTTGAAGTTGGAATCTAGTGACACAGGCCGGTAAGAATAGATCTGTTTGATGGTAAGTGAAAAAGCCATTCGCAAAATGTCCCTATGGCATCCATGCGACAAGGGCACCTAATTGACTATGTGAAATGGATTTATCAACTGGGCTTAATTTGCTAATAAATGGGATTATGTCGATGCTGAGGCGTATCAAATGCAAAGCTGCAACGGATTATTGAGGCTCAGGTGGGCTCGGGAGTATTCAAGGGTGCATTCGTTACCTGAAAAAAGGTGGTATGCCAGCCAGAATTAATACTGCAACTGCAAAACATCGTTTCATTGAATTTCAGACAGTTTTCCATATTTATGCCAGTCAGTCTGTGAGTATCGTCCGGTCGCAGCTGAATGTATAGTTTTTAGATTTGCATAGTTGGTTCCGGGCATATGAACTGGCAGAGTTTTCGGGAATGGGAGAAAGTATAACATTCAAATTAAAGTCCAACAAGCTTGCTATCAGTCCATCACCATACTCAGCGGCAGCTGCCTGGCACACGCAGCTGTCACGTTGCTCTGCCGTATTGAATCCAACGAGTTTTATTAGTTTTCGATTATTTTCCTTCTGAATTGATTTGATCAGTTAATTTAGGCGATTTTCTGATGCTGTTTGTAAATAGTTTCTACTTGCTCTAAATTGAAGCTGATTGCTCCTGTGACTCTCTTTGCAATGTTGCTCGAGGGCAAAGCAAATTACTTCAGGAAGCTTACAGCTGCTGCTTACATATTGCTTAGTTTGCATCAGCAGGAGCAGCACTGGGATATGAGCACATTCAATTCAAAATTGGATTGAAATAAATGTTTTATTGCACCTCAGTGTATTTAGAACGAAGTTCTCGACAGAGATTATGCAATCAAATGAATTTTATTGTATAACTTTGGAAAATCAGCAACTTTTAATTTCGATTTAAATAAAAGCCTCATACTAATTTCTCACTTTACTTAATTTCCTACTTTATTTATCAGTTGTACCGGGTGGAGAATTTAGGTTGGTTATCGCGAATAACTTGAAATTATATTTTGGAAAAAAATGTTTCATATCACTTCAAAAGCGGCACCTAATTGCTATAATTTTTCTTTGTTTGGTGGAGGACTTTACTTTTTAACTATTGCCAGGGTATACAATTTTATTTTTGCTTCTAGAATCGTTTTGCATTTATCCCTCTGTAATTTGTTTATCAGGCACTCTGTCAAGGATATTGAGGCATCGATGGATAGAGAACCAATAGCTCTTTTTCCATTTTACTTCCTGGTTTGAGTGATACATATTATGCAACAAGAAAAAAATAATCAGAAATCAACTAAACAAATATAAAAACAAATAAAAAGAATAGAGTAATAATGTAAGGTAAACACCCGTGTACCATCCTACCGTGACATTCTAAAACACTACATTCTTATATTTGTTTTAGATAAGTGCAAATGAAAACGTTCATAAAAATAAGAAAAGGACTCCTCAAGACTAGTAAGTCACCTGAAAGTCTCAGTTGTCGAAGCCCATCGTAGATTCCCTGTAGCGAATGCATTACTTGATTACAGCACCCAAAATTACTCCGAAGCTCTTTACATTAGTTACCCTTTGTAAAATTTGCTCATTTAATTAAATATTTGGTAGATCGGATACACTATTCACCCTTTCAAACACACAAACAAAATGATTTTGATGGATTTAGCAGAATTTTATTAACATTTAGACTAACAGACTATCATGTCTATAGATGGTTATTCTCAGAAATCTACCAGAAATCTACTACTTTAGTACGTTTTCAGTGCTTAATAATTTTACTTAATATTACAAACAGAAAACAAATAATTAACATTGAGTGCAAGATTATTCAAATATTGCACAAACAGCAGGAATTGTATGGAAACTAGCGTCGAACTAATATAACAAGAGGGAAAAGCGAGCATTCAAGGCCAAGCAAAAGAATATACCCAACAAAGAAGGATGCCTCGATATGTAAATCCAAATTGGTGTTCACTAGTAATAGAAAAAGATAATGTTTACGTTCCGAATTACGTATCTAATAAATGTAATTTGAATTGAAGTACGTGTAGTTTTAATAATAATAATGAGTTTCCCTTCTAGCACAACAGACGCACTTCTTAGCGTGGAGCCAAGAACCATTATTTACTTATCTCCGCACTAAGCGTTCACACATTTCAAACAAATATGTTAAGATTAGGCTCCTCGACAAACATGCAGGACAAGTAACTTTTAGTAAGTTTAACAGATAAAAGAGATGAAAAAGGAAACAGTTAGTGATGACAACAGACAAAAAACCGACAACAAGACCAAATCAATAAAAAGGACATAAAAGATTAGCCAAAGAATTTGTTAAGAACCAACACCCAGCCGCAGAATCATAGAACCACATGAAGACGATTCCTAGGTACATTCAGATCAAAGTGCTCCATACTGCGGTTATGGTTAACTGCTATACACATGCAGTTAATGGGCTCATACCTACCGTATTTAGTTCGAAGGAAGTTAATATACAGAAGACGGACAGCACTAAAATAGCGACTAATGGTCCTAACCCTGACATCCCACCCCGGAGTTTCGCGGAGCGTTTAAGAGCTGGTGAATAAAAAGTACATCAGCAACATTGCCAATAAGATTAAATCGCTTGCGATAAGGGTGGAAGGATTACAGCGCCGCGTCGTCCTAAGGCAAATCTCTAAGCGACTCAATACCCAATGCTCTAAGCCGACTCAATACGGTTGACGTGCATGGCATAGAAAAGATTCCACACCTGAGATGCATATTCAAGTAGTGGTCTCACAAACCAGTAGTATAACGTCAAAGAAGCCTGACGGTCAGAGAATTCTTGGGACCAATTTATATGGGAAACAAAGTCAAGCTTCGAATAAAGTTTTACGCCAAGGTCAACAACCAATTGCACAAGAGGAATGCAGTTCGCGGCACATGTGTAGTTATAACTGATAGTATAATGCCGATATGACCCCACATTTGCTATGTTGAGCCCATGTTGTTTGCATACCAGGAATAAAAAATGTTTAAGTTTTCTTGAAGAGAGACGCAATCATCGATATTATTGATGAAGGAGAAAATTTTCATGTCGTCGGCATAAACTAAAACATCGGAATGCTTTACGAGACGCACGACATCGTCAATGGAAAGTACAAAAATAAGAGGGTCAAGATGACTACCCTGAGGTATCCCAAACCTGGCCCTTATGATTCTACATTGAAGACCATCAAAAAGCACTTGATATGATCTATCAGACAGATACCACTAAACCCATCTCAGGAATAAAAGCGGAAATCCAAATTTCTGTAATTTGAGTAAAATGAGTGCGAGTGTTTCACAAAGGCCTTATATATATATATAATAATTGTATAGATACAATTAGTTCGTAGATTGCTGCCGAAGTTAGACATAGTCTTGGAGGTGAATTCCAATAGGTTGTAGTAGATTAGACGAAAGAATATCCTTACCTTGCAGTGACACCTGAGAAAGAACTGTCGACTCCAACAGTTTGGGTATGCAGGACAATTTTGCTACCGGTCTGTAATTAGAGATCTCGCTCCTATTACCCTTCCTGTGAATAGGTAAAATGAAGGAGTTCTTCTAGAGCTTAGGGAAACCTCCATTATCGAGAGATTTCTCAAAAAGAATACAAAGAGGAATAACCAAGGCATCGGAGCATTACTTAATCACCGCAGGAGGAATATCGTTAGTACCCGAATTGAAATAAGAGGACAGCTCGCTGATTTAATCAATAATGAGTTCATCAGACACAGACGAAGATATGACAGCTGCACAAGGATGGTTGTTAATGTGCGCAAAATTGTTAATATTCAGTTCAAAATCGGGAGACAGAAATGCGCTCTCGAAGAATGTGGCAAACATATTGAAGATGTCATAAGTGTCACTGCCAGAGTGTCCATCAAAAGACAAAGATGTGGGGTAATTGTCATCCTTCCTCTTAATATTGATAAATTTGTAAAAAGTACGTGGATCACTGTATAGGTTATCACGTACCGCGCCTCATATAGAGTTTTAAACTAGTCATGGCACTCCACAAACTTTCGGTAGTCAACCGGGTCTCTAGTACTGAGAAAGACCTTCCAAAGCCTGTTCTTCTGAGTTCTAAATTCCCTGTTAAACCACGGAGGCGAGGCTGAAGATACTCAGATACTGATATTCTAAAAGAAACACAGGAGCTAAACAGTTTGAAAATTGTAAAATTCTATTCATTTCGACAATTTCTATTCTATTCGACAAGCCCGCAAGGTCTGCTCTTTTAACACGTTCAACCCGGCATGAACCCCCGGTGGTTCACGCGAGAACCTTAAGAGAAGACTGCATGATAAAATAAATACCACATGAGAAAGCTATCTTCTTAGCAAAGCGCTAGGTTCAATGTGTTAAAGTTAAAAAAAGAAACTCTCTTCATTGATGTGGCTAACATGTTCGAGCTCATAGCAAACTGCTACTAAAAGAGGGGAACAACAAGATATAAATTTTGTCCAGGAAAGGAGATATTAAGAGCCACAAGCTCTACGTTAAGTTTAGTTGAGATAGTGGGAAGCGTTACGACGCCGACGGTGCAATTCAGGATATTAGTTAGGTATTGGTCAAATCCTAAGTACATGTAACGATCAGCATCCGGCGTGCATTAGTATAGAATTTGAATTAATCTGCACGAGAGTACCTCTCAGTCAGTCCTGAGCGTTCGAATTTTAAGAGATATGAATTTTTATTTTTAACCTCTTGAACTCTTTTGTGAGGCATAAAGTGGATACCATCTTTGCGTTTTTTACGTAAAGTAAAAATTTAAGGATACTTTACCTATTTCACTCCCATAGATAACTTTATCAGCTGATTTCAGGTCAATGGGAACTTTTTAGTACTTTGTTCTAGCCTTTCTCTCTTGTTATATTTGCTCAATTGGTCGGAGTTTT
>QYTT01085335.1:47002-60568 GCA_006980735.1 Dasypogon diadema | reverse complement strand
AACACAGGAGCTAAACAGTTTGAAAATTGTAAAATTCTATTCATTTCGACAATTTCTATTCTATTCGACAAGCCCGCAAGGTCTGCTCTTTTAACACGTTCAACCCGGCATGAACCCCCGGTGGTTCACGCGAGAACCTTAAGAGAAGACTGCATGATAAAATAAATACCACATGAGAAAGCTATCTTCTTAGCAAAGCGCTAGGTTCAATGTGTTAAAGTTAAAAAAGAAACTCTCTTCATTGATGTGGCTAACATGTTCGAGCTCATAGCAAACTGCTAGTAAAAGAGGGGAACAACAAGATATTAGTTTTGTCCAGGAAAGGAGATATTAGCTGCGTTCTTTTGGCAGCAGAGTACAGAGTTGTCATACATTAACCGTGTTAAATTAACTCGGTTATTTAACCGAGTTAAAAAGCTTACTGGATTATTTAAGTCTTCTACGGGAAAATAGATGGCGCTTATTGAAAGTTTTTGTGTTTAAAAGTTGATCTTGCTCATCATAGCAATTAAAATATACACTAATGTGGGCAAAACTGACATTAAGATAAATTTCAAGTTAATAACGGTCTTTACTTATCTCGGGTTTGCTTAAAAAGAGGAAAAGATAAGAAGAAGAATTATCCATATTCTCCATGGATTCCAACCGTTCTTTTTAGCTTTCATAACTCTGTTGCCCAAAAGAACACAGCTATTAAGAGCCACAAGCTCTACGTTAAGTTTAGTTGAGATAGTGGGAAGCGTTACGACGCCGACGGTGCAATTCAGGATATTAGTTAGGTATTGGTCAAATCCTAAGTACATGTAACGATCAGCATCCGGCGTGCATTAGTATAGAATTTGAATTAATCTGCACGAGAGTACCTCTCAGTCAGTCCTGAGCGTTCGAATTTTAAGAGATATGAATTTTTATTTTTTATCTCTTGAACTCTTTTGTGAGGCATAAAGTGGATACCATCTTTGCGTTTTTTACGTAAAGCAAAAATTTAAGGTTACTTTACCTATTTCACTCCCATAGATAACTTTATCAGCTGATTTCAGGTCTATGGGAACTTTTTAGTACTTTGTTCTAGCCTTTTGCTCTTGTTATATTTGCTCAATTGGTCGGAGTTTTTTATTGGGTAAATGCAATTAGGCTGTGTTAAAAGCAGTTTTACTTTCGAGGTAGTACCAGTTAATACTGGTCAGCTGTACTCACAAGAGGTAGAAGGTTAAATATTGCAGCCGGTAACAGCATCGCGCCAGAAGATCTTTTTCAGATTTTTTTGTAGTATTATTTTAAGTAGTGTTTTGTGCTTGTTATAATATAGCATTATTTATTCTATAATAGAAAAATGTAAAAATTTTTGAGTTGTTTCAATTTTTACATCTAATATATATAATAGTATTTTTTTAATACCATGCGGAAACTGTTTGAGGAAAGCTCATATGTGTGGGAGTTGTAAGTTATTAAAACAACCGCCCGAAATTATAGTTTCGGGCATCTGCTTCAATAACTTAAATTGTCGTCATAAACAAGGCATTCTTGATACCGTAACTCCTCTTATATTTTTCCATTCTAGATCTGAGGATTCCCTCTTCAATATTGAATCAATCACGCTGTATATTTACTATTAGATAATCGAAATACTTTGTAAAAAAGTTATTTTAAGAAACCGTGGAGAGTATGTCATCAGTTTAAAAGAAAATATAAATTTAAAATAAAATAATTAATAATTATTCTATGTATATATTTTATTAATTCTACTACTATAGTTCTGCAATTCCTATTGGTAAAAGTACGAGGTGATAGAAAAAACGAAAATTGGAAAGAAAAACGTATTTTACAAAAACTAAAAATAAAAAATCTTTACCGTCTGATGAGTGATTGTTGTTTAATAGCCACTTCTCTTCTTCATCAAAATGCGCGTCACCACCTCTTCCAACTCCAGGATAGAAAGCGTGAGCAAGAACTTGACCTGGGCCATCAAAATCATATCCATCACCATGATGTCGCCTACAAAAAATAGCAGGAATTGAATTAAGAGTATTTCTTAATCTTGTGGGAGAAATATTTACCTTGCAAAAAGCACCTGGATGTCTGCATGTTCACTGTAAACTTCTTGAAAAGTCAGCTTAGAATTCTTAGCCCAAATGTTAAGAGCATCAGTCAGGACCCTTCGAACTTGTCCGGCGTCCAAGGTGGACATCGTTTGATTCACCAAGCTGTAATGAGTTCATGAATATTATTAAATTTTATAATTTTCAATATATTCAAGTAAAATAAATAAAGAAATAGAATAATTCTGAGATTAGTCTTTGATCTTACAGAGTATAATTGAGAAGATAAGGGTACCATTTTGCAAGCTTGCTAACTTTATTTACATAGTTTAAATATTGTGGAGATTTGTTTCCCTTATACATAGGATACATAATAATATAGAAAACGCGAGATTTTATTGCATCTAACAATAAGTAAAAAAACCTTTTCACCTTTGTCTTCCAATTGTTTAACTATTGGTGCTGCTTTTGGATTGAATGAAATCAAGCGAAGCTTCATAGGTTTTCGTGTTCGTGTATTGTATTTTTGCTGGCTTCAGCAGTGACTTTGTAGCGATATTAAGGATATTTGGATCCTTATCCTTATCCAGAGCCATATAATTCTGCCAGTAGCTTAGGATGTGACAATTGCAACTAGATAACGCTCTGGTAGCTCATGATTCTTGAGGTTGCGCACTCGAATACCACCGGTGTGCACCAATGGTTAAAGCTTTTCTAAATGAGGAAACTAATTTATTTTTTTACAAATGTTGTTACACGAGCTGTCAATTTATGCAGATTTGAAGTTTGTAATTTTTGCAATATTGTAATAGTTTTCTCTAAGGTGAGTATTCTGTATTCGAACCTTGGCTCATAAAACATACTGTCACTAAATTTTCATTGTCATTAAGTCTTTAGTTTATACTTTCATTCATTAATTATATTTCTTTGGAGATTGTTAATTATGAATTAAACTATTCAGCTCCTACTTAAACCTACAAACTTACATTTAGACAGTTGCCAAGTTAGATTTTCATAATAAAGTTTTGCTTTTCATTCAAGGAAGCCACATTCTAGGCATTCTTATTTTAACTTTTGTGTATAAACATGGGATCGGCGCTAGTTCAGTAGCCGCTGGCCTCAGTACTCAAATTGCTCCCTTCAGTCCTGTAAGGTAGAAACAGAATTTCGATTGCGACCGCGGGTATCAGTGGAAATCAATGTCAAAGGATGGCAACGACAACATGCAAAAACAGAATTTGTTGATTTTTGAGTTCATTTTAAATGGAATTCATTAAAATAGTATCCTGTTTTGCTCAAATAGAATTACTAATTGAGTTTTAGTACAAATTAATATTTTATTGAATATTGAATAAACTTTCGCCGTTGCCATCCATAATGCTAGTTAAGCAGTATTAATGTCTCTTGCAAAAGCATAATTATTAAAAAATCAAATCGAATGTAGTATTTTCTAAACATTTGATTGAAACTGCAATAAATACATGTGTTATAATAGTGTGTGAATCGTGTAGCCTTAATTAACTTTCTGGAAGCTATACAAGGTTTTGAGGAAAATTGCTCATAATTTATAAATTCTTAATCCTTTTTGCTTTTTGTTATCGAAATGTAAAAATTTGACGACAATAATGGCTTATTGTTCAAGAACTGAAACTGAACTAAACTCTTTTTTTCTAAAACATATACCTTACATCACCAATCTTCATCTTTTAATAAGTAATCAAATAGTTAATTAATTGAATTTAATCATTTTTTATTGTATTTGCATTTGTAAGTAATTTAATGTACTTTTGCTATATTGTGGCACCATTGGTGAAAAGTTCTTAACCGGAAAGTTTTGCGCTCTATTGTTGGTGGAGTATGTATGGAGTATGTTAACTTTTTAGTTTTGAAGAAGAAACTCTATTATTTTACTACTTTTTACACAGGATATACTTTTAAAAATGGCCTCAAGGTGCTGTCGGATTTTATTCTGTGATAGATTTGCATCTGTAAAATCTTTTACCAGAACGTTTTCGATTTTACAAATACTTTTAAAATTTTTCACTAGGAACAAAAAATAGAAAAATAAAAAAAAACTTATTAATGTAAATAATCCCTTTTGTAGCGCTGCTTTCAAGCGACATTGTAAACGAGTTATTGATAGATGTTGGATTGGGAGACTCCCCAATTCTTGCTTTTCAATACAGATTTTATTTTATGTAGTAGTGATTTTTGAGAATTTGAATGTAACAAAGTTATTTGATCTCTGAACTACGAAGGTTCAATAATACACCTAGTTTTAGAACTGTTCCTTAAAAAGTCATAGAAAAATAATTTTAAGGAAACCGTCTTCAAGTTTGTGAAATGCAATATTTAAAATCGTATTCGTAATTTCAATTAAAACAATTAAAAAGACACTTCTTAGTTATTAGTGAAATCTATATTTACAATATCAGACTACTCTCGTAGTCAATACCCAACATTTTCCACATCGACAAGAGGCCAAATAAGAAGTCGACTAAAATTGAAGCGTATTAAAAATAATCGTATAATTCCTATTCAGAACAATACTCATATTAGTCTTCATGGGAAGAATTGTGAGGTGGACGTGACACAGAGATCGCTATGTTTTGAAAGATATCATTCATTCTCACTTAATCAATCACTATTAATGATATTAGACGCAGAATATTATTTTGTTGATGATCATTATGTGATCAATTGTACACTTTTCCGCATATTTCAGTTATGTTTTATTTGTTACTTTTTTATTATGAAGGGACGTTTTCTATCAATCGCAAAAATTTTTATTATGGATCTCTTTCATAAATACTATACTGCCGCATTTTCTAAGGATCATATTAATTGTTCTTATTTTCTGGGTGGATTACGAAGTATACTCTTTATGGTCTGGTGATGAGATGATGATGAGTTTCAGATATTTAGTGCAGCTTCGATGAGAAAATTCAACCATTCATCATTACATCCTTCATAAACATAGATTTAGATAAACATTTTGAATTCTGGAGAGAGCAACTTCAAGTGTTCTTTCCAATGTCTAAACATAAATAATTTTTTCAGCGAGATTTTTTTTATGGTAGTGCTTAAGCTCAAAGGATAACGCTATGATGCACACAGTACAGCGTAAGTAGAGGGAAATCTTGGGTAAGAGGAGTTTGAGAAATTTTTAACCTGACAAATGTCGCAAAGTAAGCCAGAATTTTTGGCATGAAATGTTTACTGTGCAATTTTTCAGTGTCTTCCTTGTAAGTACAACAGATAAATCACCGTCCCTTTACAGGAGTCGAACCCACGCCCACTTAGGAGAAAGTCTGCAGATGTGCGCCTCAGCCCGCTCAACCAAGGTAAGGGATCGCATTTACCAAGAAATTCTAAGATATATGGTGACACATGGTTCAGGTATTGTTGAAAAAAATTACCAGAGTATAAATACTATTGGATATAAACGAATAGACGAAAAGTGAGTTAGGATTCATGTGTGATCTTCAAGTATACTACCATTACATGCTTCATAAAATCAAATAAACGAAAAATATTTAGTCACATGTTTCTAATGAAAACAATAAAATAGTGTGTACATAGGAAGTACATTGGAAACGAAATAATCACGATTACATTTTCTGGAGAAGCCGATGTGGGTTGAAATAGCCAGTAAGAATAATGACCAATTTATATGATTATTCATTCAATACTCGTTCCACTATTACTTTTAAAAATATGAAAATTTGGAAAGCACGATTTGTACAAAATGATATATATATAGAGTTTCCTTTCTAGCATAGAAGGCGCACTTCTCAGCGTGAAGCCAAGAATCATTTACCTATCTCCGCATTAAGTGGTCACACATTTCAAAGTAATGTGTCCCCGACAAGTATGCAAAATATGTAATTGTTAGTAAGATTAATCCAATCGATACGATAAGGAAACAGAAAGTAGTTAGTAGTGTTAGCGATTAATATGAATCACACGATATACACTCATCCCTCGATTCACACTTGGAAAAATCGTGCAAAACGAAACCGTGTAAAACGAGGCACCGAGTTCATACAAAGTAGATGAATATGTTCAATTAACCTGAAAACCGTGTAAATCGATCTAAAGTACAAGTAATTTACCGAATTGCACATTTGAAAAAAGTATCGTTTATTTGTTATCTTGTTTGTCAAGTTCTATATTAGACTTTCCATAGTATTAAAGAATAAGGTCCAGTCGAAATAATAGCTGTGTTTTGTTGGCGGCAGGGTACAGAGTTGTCTAATTTTAACTGAGCTAAATTAATTCCGTTATTAACTCTATTTCGGTTATTTAAGTTTTCTACAGGAGAGTATATTACGCTTACTGAAAGTCTTTGTTTAAAAGTTATCTTTGTTCATCACAGATATAGTTAATCTTTACTTATTTTGGGTGTGCTTATCTCAAGAAGAAGAGAAATTGCGGCTGTTTTGGAGTGCTGCTTATAACTCGGCTTCTCAACAGAACACAGCCAATATATTCATTTTGAGCAGATCGTTTACTCCTTTCAATCGAACATAAACCACTCAATTTTAGTAAATATGGAACCGTATGCTTAGTGTTGTCTACAATATCTATACCTCAATAATAATACAGACAAACCACGCAAAACCGCATTGAGAATCTCTTATATGTTAAAACGCATATCAGAAATATAGGCCAGATAAGAAAGGAATAAGTAGAAGGTTTTAACCTCGAGGAATTTACCGAATCGTCCACTTGGTCACGTTAGCAAGACGGAATTAAAATTTTAATTTTGTTCAGAAAGTTTATCCTGCCCTCTAATGAAATCAGTCCAACTTAATCCAAGAGTAATTTAATTCCAATAAGAATCTCAAAATTAGTTTCCAAATTAACATAAGACATGAATACTAAAATAAGAAGTTCCTTAAAAGTTTTGCGTTGCAAGTTGAGGGTGTTTCTATCACCGCCCCTGTGTTTGCAGCAAATTCGTGCTTCTATATCTGGCCCCCAGCCTTTTGGAGGGCATTTTGCACGTTACTTAATACAGCACCAACCACATTAACACTAATACATGCATATTTGTGGAAGTAATAAACACTCATAGCTCTGCGTATAGAAGCAGCGGAAACGGGACGTACGCTCGGGTGAGGAGAAGTCCTGATAACACATGAGCCACACGTTGCTGAGAGCGGGTGTTTTAAAGCTTTGGGGTTTACATGATTCCCAGGATAAGTCGACATGGAATCCGTTTAATGAAGTTTTTTGTTTATCACTGCGGTGCCGAATGGGCTTAGAAGAGCCTGACAGCATCCGTAATGAAAGGGGTGAAAATGTCTTTTTCAATAGCTCTCAGCAAGGGATTCCAAGGTTGTCGACTGCACCACTTAAAACTGACCAGCTACGGAAGTTGTGGGGAGGATCATTTTCATTGTGAACAACTGTCGTTGGGCCGTAAAATGGAACCTTTGGGCCACGTTTAGCTTCTTATATTAAATTATGCGGAGCGGCATATGAGTGCAGCCGGGTGGACTTTAAAAGGGTTGTAAATTGAGACCATTTTGGTATGGTCGGTTTGTGTTGAGAGGGAATTTGGCACGTGACTGCATTTCAACAGTTGCTCTAATTGGGATATAATTAAGATATTGCCTCACTGCTTCTAAAGCAAACTATGATTTTAGAGTATTTTATCATAAATATCGGGTTTTGTTTTTATGCCTTAAACAGTAATTTTACATTCAGAACAGCATACTTACAAATTTTTCAGAAAAACGCCAGTCTAAATAAAATTTAATATTAATAATTTATCTTTAAATTTTGCTGGTGCAATAGATACCACAGTGCTTGACGAATCATACGGCCTTGTATTCGAATTTTATTCGCGTTGACCAATGGTCGATTCTCTCTGCCTTTCGACGAAAAAATTACGAAAACCCACTGAATGTTGCCGGAATAAGGTGGCACTAAATCCTCTTAAATTAGTGATTATTAATACAGGAAAATTTTATTTTCTTGAAGGCAAAAAGTGGCAGAATCATAACTAAAGGTACACAATTATTTGTAGGCTGTTGTTTGGGCTAGTCGGTCATATGATTTTCTTAACACGTTGAATGGCACGGGGGTCACCGATGACCCCCATTAAAAAGCTCTCTCAGGACAAATGCATTTTATTACGTGATTATCTCACGAAAGATTTTATGCTAAATGTGGTATTCAACGTGTTAAAGAAGTTGTCTGGACCGTCGAAAATAGTCTCTTGAACGCAAGCCATTATTAGGCCTATTGTTCATTCAGTAGAAAAGTAGGAAACAAAATCCGCAAGTGGGATTAGGTGATGTCAACGGTTCAGTCACGCAGTTGATTTGACGAAGCCCACCTGCTTTCGCCAGCTTCTTTTAGTTCATCGAGGAAATGGTGTCCCAGGTATGTTTCTTTGAGTGAAGGGTAATGACACAGAAAGTGCGTCATCGTTTTCTCGTATCCCCTACAGTTGGCACCATTAGAGCGGCCGATTTTGTGTTGATCTGTTTCATGACCCACAATTGACAATGTTGGCCGTTGGTTCAGTCCGCGATACACCCATTTAAAGATCATCCCCTTAGGGGAGGGCAAGCAATTGGAAGGTGCCCCCGTACGTACCAGCTCGTCCGACTTCTCGTTACTATAGATGCCATCAAGGCCTGGAACCCATAGAAATTTAAAAAAAAAAAAAACAAACATAACAAAATTATAAAGGCCTTCATTTTACATTGGCTTGATTCAATTTATAAATTCATAGTTGTTCGTTCTTTAAATTAACATAAACTAACGTTTAATAATAATAAAAAAGAGTTTTTGTATTAAAATTCAAACGTCAATGAATTCATCTTTATCTGAATTTTTGGGTAAATTCCTTGACAGCATGTCGTTTGGCACTTGGAAAATTGTACAAGTTTTTTTTGTGTTTTATCAATAAGTCTTTTGATTGAATCAATGCAGAAACAGTATCAACTGCTAGTCGATTCCTTCATTTTGTTTTAATTAAATTTTGAAGAGAAAATATTCTTTCCACAGTCGCAGATGAATGAGCTCGACCTCGAGTTCGAATGTTTTGAATATAAGTAAAATGTACTTTTGTACTTCTGGACTTCTGATTGTACTGACAAAATTACGATTGTATTGTAAATCCCATCCCTATCCGCTATAGTCTGCTCGGCCAACAGCGTTATCTTCATAAAGGCGTGTGTTTACTCCAAGGTTAGAGAAAGATATTTTCCTCGTAGAATGTCCAAAAGTCATTTCATTCCGAAGTCCTTATCACTTTAGAAATTAATTGTCATAAAAAAAAGTGAACCAAGGGGGCTCCAAAATCTAAGGATTCGAAACTAAACTGCACTTGAGCATAGAATAATTTGCTTTTGACAAACGTTACGTTGTCAGTAATGACCTGAAAATGGACTTGGCTGTTAAGATAAAGCTTATGAATCTCCGGGAAATAAAATTTGTACTTGTTGTCATCACATAAATTATGTGTGGTTGTCACACCTTTCTATTGTAGTTTACAGTTCACTAATAAAGACAAATTTGAATTAATAAATTAATATTTGGTTTTAAGTTTGCCCGGGATTACCAAAGATGTATTCTAAAAAACGGATTCCTTTCGTTTAGGATCCAAATAAAATTTTGTGATTTCCTCCCATGGAAACCTTTTCTCAGTGGTTGCAACCTTGTTATAAAGGGCTAGTAGGTGACGCGTGATGTAAGGCTTTTAGATATAATAAAATAAATGTAATTATAAGAGTAAACTTTATTTATTTATATATTTCTACAAATAATACTACATAATAACAAACTTTTACAAAATACTTACATTTGTCGACAGTGATGAAATATTGCTCCGCTTTCGCTCACTCAAGGAGGTTGTGATGGATACCGATTTCAAAAACATCACACCCAGGTTGAGTGAGTGAATGCAAGGCAAACTTGAGCGCGGAAAACACTCCCATCTAATCACCAATTTCAGTAGCTGCAAACTTGCTTTCATCAAACTCACAAAATAACCTAAAAAACAAAAGCAAATTCTGCTCGACAACTCCATTCAACAAATTGCTGTGTGCTTATTGTTTGGGGTCCTGGCCTCATAGTTCGTGGGTATGTAAGTCCTGGGACGGCATGCTAGACAGACAAAGTGAAGTACTTTAAGTTCACCGATTTCAAAGTTGCACTCCACGCCCCAAAAAAAGCTTGCCATTTGCCAAACAAGCTTAATTAAAAGTGTCACCGAATCCAAATATATTCACATGGCACAACATACGGTTTCGCCTGGGAGATCGGGAAGGTATTATAGGATTACATTTAGGAAGCCGCACTGATACCTAATCCAAGTAGTATCTGTATGCGGCCAGGACTGCCAGAGTGCCAGCCAGCTGGGTTGCCTTCATTTCGATGCAGCAACCATTGGATAGGGTGAGTACAAAGGCGTCGTGCAATTTTTAATGGATAGGTTAAATAGCTATAAGGGCAATCAGCAAGGTTAAATTCCGCCAGTGTTGGTAATTAGCACATTCGACAAAGTTTCATTGTTATGAGCCTGTCCCTTGTCTACATGCAGATGGCTGATGTAAACAATTATTGGGCGGGGCTGCACGAATCTGATTTGCATACAAAACTCCAAAGTTCAAAGCTTAGAAGGCGATCTCATATGGCGAACAATTTTGTTTACCGACTGGTTTATCCTTTTAGAGTCTTTCAAAACTTTAGGTAGTCGTAGTCGTAGTTCCCGGTGGGTGTTGACAGCATACTTGTCATGCAGTTCCACGTTTACAACGAGATCAGCTGTAATTGGGATAGGGACAAAAATTCAAGTTTTTTTCATTGCCGTAATTTGGTTCACACTTTGCGTGTTTACGATTAGCAAGATAACATCATAATAAATGAAGAGGGCAAAGGTAATACATATTAAGGAGCGGTTGTAATTAGTCCTGGCTTAGGGTGGAAATGTAGTAGCAGGAAGGTTCTTCCATGGAGAGTGTATCTTATTTAAAAGTCTGGTGCTATTGTCTCATTTATTGAGTTTGTAAAATAACACACATTTACTGGATCGTTACACGAGGAAATGAATTATGTTCCATAAAGTTTTATGACTAAAGGAAAGCGTTTATTTTATATCTGCTTTATCGTGCCCGACATAAAGGAACCACTTGAGGAATAAACGAATTTCTCAAATTAGTAGTAGAACTGCATATAAGTGGAAATAAAAACTATAATAACAATAAAAATGTTTTTTCCGTCTCAATACAATTTCAATAACAGAAATAAAATCCACATTTAAATTTTACAACTAAAATTCGGGAATAAAAAATAAATAAATAAAAAATTATATTATAGTTTTATATTTCATTTACCATTACTTACTAAGTATTATACTGTAGTAGGTACCTACTAAATTAGTGAATTTCAGAAAAGAGTTCATTATCGCCACTTTCTAATGAACTGAATGAACCAAGCAAGGGTTAGAAGGTGCGAGTGTATGAGAAAAACGCGATAAATTGTATGGAGTAAGAATGAATGTAATAGGAATATAACAGAGTTTCGTACAGATACACAACAGTAGAGAATGACGTCAAAATGGCGTCAAGTAGAGAATTTGAGTAGAGAACTATTCCATTTAATAGTTACTTTCTTTGCCCTGGAATGGATGAACAATGGGTTTGGCAATGGCCTGAGTTCATGTCCACATGGTTGTCTCTGGTCGTCTCGAACCTGTCCCTTTAGCAAAAAAACTAACTTTCTGGAAATATGTTCACAATCCGTCTCTACATCTTTCGGAACAATTTCTATTAAACATTTTTAATTGTTTAATGTGCACTTTGCTGTTCTGTCATTCTTGTACGCATTTGCATCGAGATCATCTGAAAAACCCTTAATAGGACACTATGAGAGCTTAGTGGGATTTTTTTCCTTTCATAGAAATGGAATGTTATTAGTTTTGAAATAAATTTGGATGTTACTTGCATAATATTTTGGTGTCTAACCTGGCCAAAATATATATGTAATGTGCTTCCTGGTGGTATTCTTTAAGGAAAGGCATTAAAGTTTTTCTCAAGCATTCTATTTAATACACGTTCCGGGTTATGACAAGCCTGGGTTGGAAAGTATATCTAAAATACAGTTTTAGTGGATAATTTCCACAATAACCCTTTTGCTTCAAAGTTCTTCTTTTTAAATTTACAAAAAGATTTAGGCACCATATTAACTGCAACACTCTTTTAAGAAATATTTCAGTTTTCCGACTTCTTTAAAATGCATAAAACCCATACCTTGCAACAATAGTACATTATGACTCTTGCAATCCCATTGAAAATCTTAAATTTTGCAGACAGAGTTACACCTCTGGTTTGGAAAAAAATTATTCTGTGTGGCATTAAAATAGAACTTCGCCACATTTAATTTGTTAATGTTTCTTAAAGCTCAATTTCGGCGACAAAACTACCTTAAGCGTTGGCAATCTGAGTTCCTTCTCTTTCCGTCCCCATTTTTTGCACCTGGATAAGGATTTTTATTTTATTGGTATTGACTTTCAAAAAACATCTGTCGCAATATCATGGCAATATTCCCTGACATCTGCTGCAATGATTCTCGTTGGAAGGACTAGGTACTTTGTATCTTTGTACAAATTTTTAAAAATTCAAAGAACCTTTGACAATAACGCCACACTATGCCAGTTCCTAGATCGTAATATTTTTATTAATAGTATTAAAAACTATCTTAAAGCAGAAGTATATCTTTTTTTAGAACTCTATGCCAGTTAAATTACGATATTCAAGATTTAACCCACACCGATGGCCGAGCAAGCTGACGAGAATTGTACTTGTGAAGCTACTGGTATGGTATGTTGAACTAAAATTTTATGCCAAAAAATGTGGCTCACTTGCAACATTTGTCAGGTTAAAATTTCCCAACCTCCTCTCCTCTAATTTCCCTCCAGCTAAACTGTACTGTGTGCATAACAGGGTTGTCCCTTGAGCTTAGGCAACACCATTCGTTTAATGCTTAATTTATTAGGACACTCAAAAAATATTTAGGCACCATACATATTAATAAACGACAGTCCTCTATAGTTGCTAACTCCATCAGCATTACCCTTCTTATGTTATGGGAAAATTATAGTTTTAGTTTTACACGAGCCCAATACTTCCCCTATTGAGAAGATGTTATTGTACTGTTATTCATAAGGGATCCAGGTTACCTTTGGAATCAATTCCGTCTCAATAATGGGCTTATTAAGCTTAAGTACTCCTTTTAAAGGCTGTATACAAAATTCTCAACCGAGTTTTGCAACTAAAAGATCCCTGCATTATTTAGTAGTACATTTGTGTCTATTTCCAATCCATTCCATTCTTAATGTATCCAAACCCATTCACAAGATCTTCAAAATATTTTTATTTATTCTGTAGACAGATAGATTTAATGTTTAGTATTTACTTTCTGCTATTTACTCTCTGTTAAATCTGAACCGGTCTTCTTACAGCTTAATATTGCACGGAAGCTGATTAGGATTTGAACGCGAGCTTGA